>JASANF010005453.1:0-25162 GCA_030248245.1 Trissonchulus sp. WLG1_4
AAATCGTTTTGTAACGTTCTTAAAGTCCATTATATACCTTTTATGTCATGTTATATATCATATATATCGTTATTGTACATTAATTTATGGTATTTTTGTGTTTCTTCCTTTTTTCTGCTGAGTTTAAATCTTGGTTTTTTTAAATATGTTCTTTAAAAGCGGCAACAGTTATTTTGATGGCTAGAGATCAGATCAAGGCCATTGGGTTTTTTACTTTTATTAAGATGACGTGCGTACCGTTTTACGGGTGAAAATATTGTAAATGTAAACAAATCAAATGTAAACCGGGTAGATGAGTGTTTCAAAACGAACCTCCGAATCGTGCAAAAAAATATTTTCATGTTTTCAGGTCTTCCTGTGGCCCACATACGTCCATCGGATCCGTCAACGGCCATCTTGCTGCTAATTATCGCCCTCCAAACGTCACAATTTTATCATGGTATTATATACATACATACATATATATTTACAGATGTGAAAAACACGTGAATTTTCTCTGAAATTCGTGTAAAAAATATCTGAAATTTATCTGAAAAGCCTGTAACATTTTTTCAGATAAAATTCAGAGTTTCTGAATTCTGGGTGAAATTCTCTGAATTTCCTCTGAATTTATCTGAAATTTGTCTGAAATTCCTCTGAAAGTCTGTAAAATGTCTCTGAATGGAAAGGGTAAAAAACATCTGAAAAATCCGTAACAGATAAAATTTTACAGAAAATTAAGATTTCCTGGTTTTCCTGTGCTTTTGCGGGGAAAAACCCTACTGCTTCCTCTGGTGGAATCTTTAAACATAGGCCCTTTTTGAGTATGTAGGTCAGGTCGAGAGCGCATCTGAAACTTACTTACCTCACCAATTTTTGTGCAGTTCTGAGTCTTGTAGCATTCTTAATCAAATATCAAAATTTTGCATGTGAAAATTTGCAAAGTGACAAAATTTTCCACATATTTGACTTGTCATAACTTTTCACAAAAAACATTTTGGCCAACGCCGTTTGCATTTTTCAAACAAGTTACCTTTCCTCTATATATACTTCTATAGCTCAAGAACAGTGAAAAACGTTGTGGTTTACCTGTGACTGTCCAAAGTTTGTGCGGGGAAAAATCCATATTGCGGGGAAAAAAACCATGTTGCGGGAAAAACCCTAATTTGTTTGACGACAATTTTTGCTAAAAAAATTTGGCCGTAAAACGTAGTTTTGGCCTATATATACACCGACACGCCTTACGAAACCTGTTTTGGTGATGATTCAATAAAATTTGGCATTTTCTGAAATATTCAGGCTTTAGGGGCGTTGTCATTAAGACTGAGCAGAATCTGCTAGCAGATTCTGATTTCTGCTGCAGTCTGCTCTCCCTTTTACTTTCACCGAGTCTGTCATCTAATGACAAGTGAGAAACAACTGGCCCGCCCAGTGCACTCTGTTGACCTTTCCCGCTGACTTCGCTGAGTTATATGTACGTACGTAGGTACATCTGTTAGTTTGGCTACCCTTGGCAAATCTGGGGCTAGGTGCTGACATTTAACTCCTATTAGCAACTGACTGCGCGTAGTAGTAAGCTTTGGCTGTTCGTTCGTTTACCTGGTAGTGTATATACAACGTAACAAACTTATGTTTCATATGATTTGCCACAGGATTAACTTCATAAAATTGGCGCCAGTATGACAAGAAAAATTATTCCATTTTACTGTTTCTGCCATACATGGCCAGCTGAAGGAGCGGTTGGGCTTTGGGCTTAAAGCATACATCAACATGAAAGTCCAATCTAAGGGGGTCCTGTACCGACATTTTGACTACTCTTGACTAAGTCAGACAAAAAAATGACCGTGTTTTAGTGAAAAATTAACGACTTTTTGGAAAAATGTGGCCAAAATACGTATTTTTGGCGTATAAATTGACAGTTTTTGAAAATGTTGACCAAAATGTAGGTAAAAATTGCATACATTTGATGAAACCGCCCATATTTAAAAGCAAGTTTTATATAAATTTTACTTATTCTTGTACCGTGGCAATAATTTTGCTTGCCCGTGTATCAGATTCAAAAATATGGGGGGTCCCGGTCCCGGACCACCCCCCCCCCAGACCCCCCGTGTTAAACTGTGGGCTTAAGGTCTTAGGCAAGCGTTTGAGAAAACTGCTTAGCGCATGTTTCAGTCGTGAAATGTGAGTGGAATAAATCAGGTATCTAGTTTAGTAGTTTGACTACACAAGCTCTTGCAAACAATGCGCACATAGCAGCCAATTGCCCATCTGGGTTTTTTTCGCTGGCAAATTTTCGCAATTTTGCGAAAAGCTTGAAAACTTTTTCGCAAAATCAAATTTTTTTGCAGACTTACTTACTATACTTTTGTTATTTAATGCAGTATATAGATTTTATATTTAAATGTTATTAAAACACCATTACGCCTATATATACAGTATTAAGACTGACGCAATTTTTACCCGTTTTGGCCAAAAAGCAATGATTTTGACATTTTTATTTAAATTTATGAAACCGTCTTGCGTTTTTTTGTGTTTTTGTGTTTCATTTTGTGTTTCACAATCGATGCTCAGCCGTAAAGAAATTTTAGAAGACTCGGCCAATGCCCAAGTTAGGCCTGAAAATGCTAACATTTTGGGACATTCTAAACAATTTTTAACATTTTGAAATGTTTCTTTTCTTGATTATGTCATCTCCGACCCGTATAATACTGTCTATTAGTGTTATATACATGCAGTCGGTGTGATGATATATACATGGAAGAAAATGTGTCCCATTTACAGTCACTAGAAACATCAAGTCACAAAATTGCACGTCCGGGCCTAGTGGATCAGTAGAAGTCGGAGAAATTTTCAATTTTTAGGCCAAATTTGGTCAATTGGGGACGTATCGGAAATATTTTTCGACTAAACCATATATAAAAATCAGCGCATAGACCTTACGAGTTCACCTCCACTGCGTCAAAATTTTTTTCGCAAATTTGCGAAAAGGTTTCAAAATTTTTCGCAATCAGCAATTATTTATCGCAATTGCGAACGTTTTTGCGCAAAAAAACCCTTGACCACAATTATAAATCAGTTTGTTTTAAACATAATTTTAGCGCGAGTATCAGTTGTGTTTATTCGCGGCTGTCTGGTGGGCCATGGCTAAGCCAGACAAAACTCAAAAAGCCTACTGCGGCTGAACTAGCAAATACGTACGTACGTATGTCTTGGCAGTTGGCGAACTTCAGTTGGAAAGGTCAACAGAGTGCACTGGGCGGGCCAGTTGTTTCTCACTTGTCATTAGATGACAGAATCGGTGAAAATAAAAGGGAGAGCAGACTGCAGCAGAAAGCAGAATCTGCTAGCAGATTCTGCTCAGTCTTAATGACAACGTCCCTTAGTTGCTGTGTACCACTTAAATACAAGAATGGTAGACGCGGACGGTGCTATCAAAATTATTATCAGCTTTGCAACTTATTCATTTGTCTGTATATACATATATATACGTGTATTTATGCTGCTGAGTTTGTAATTTTTATTCCCTTTGACTATATACAGTAAGACCATTCAACTAGAAAAAATCCAGAAAAAAGTTGAATAACTAGAAAAAAACCAGAAAAAAGTTAGAAAATAACTAGAAAAATATCAGAAAAAAGTTAGAAAATAACTAGAAAAAACCAGAAAAAAGTTAGAAAATAACTAGAAAAAAACCAGAAAAAGGTTAGAAAATAACTAGAAAAAAACCAGAAAAAAGTTAGAAAATAACTAGATAAAAGCCAGAAAAAAGTTAGAAAATAACTAGAAAATGACTAGAAAAAAAACCAGAAAAAAGTTAGAAAATAACTTGAAAAAAACCAGAAAAAAGTTAGAAAATAACTAGAAAAAAACAGAAAAAATCTGGAAAAAAATTAAAAACCTAGCATATACATACTAGAAACAGTGCATAAAACAACTAGACACCCTCAAAAAACAACTAGAATTCAGTTTCAGAAAACGTATATAAAGAGCATTAACGTGGCTGAACAATAAAGAAAATCATCAGGGAACACTCTGAAAAAATTGAGAATGTCCAAGAAAGGGTTGGTAAAAAATCAGAAAAAAACCAGAAAAAAAACTAGAAAAAAACCAGAAAAAAGCCAGAAAAAACGTAGAAAACAGCTGAAAAAAAACTAGAAAAAAAACCAGAAAAAAGTTAGAAAAAAACCAGAAAAAAGCTAGAAAACATTCTCTATAGGGTCAGAAAAAAACCAGAAAAAAAGTAGAAAAAAACTAGATCGTGAGACTGGCAGTTAGAAAAAAACCAGAAAAAAGTCAGAAAAAAGTTAGAAAAAATTAGAAAAAAAACAGAAAAAAACCAGAAAAAAACCAGATATTCGTCAGGAAGAATTAGAAAAAAACTAGAAAAAAACCAGAAAAAAACTAGATAATTTTTTCTAGTTTTTTTCTGGTTTTTTTCTAGTTTTTTTCTAGAAATAATTTTCCTGTGCTCCCTGCTTGATGTGGATCCGGAATTCGTTATTTATCGGCATTTCCATTTGGTATTTATAAATCCGATTATAGATTTATTTAAATTACTATTTCTTATTAATAATATATATTTTTCTCAAACTATAGATTTGTAAAAAATGTTTTCAGCAGGTGGACTCCTGAAAAATGCAAAATCAGCTCTACATGTTTCAGGGGGCATATCGTGAAAAATATAAATTTTCAAATAGAAGTTCTTGAAGAAAAATTACTTCGATTAGGATGCTCTACTCAAAAATGTAAAAAAACGAATTTGGACAACAAAGTGCATTTTTTATTTTTGGCGATTAAACGAGCAAAATGGATCGAATTGGTCGGAAAATGTCACTAATATATCCTAAATTGCATGCCCTTCCTTCCCATGGCGGCCAAGAACCTCCCCCACTCTCCCTACCCCTTCCCCACACCATCCACTAACTAAGCGCTTAGCGCTTAGGGAGCTCCCGAGGTCCCTAAACTTAAGCGCTTAATTCTAAGCCAAACACTAAATTTTAAGTATGTGAATACAAAAGTGAAACACTAAGTTTTTTTTTTTTTTCAACGAGTGCCCCTGACATTGATACCCTCTGCGAGTTTTGTTTAGTCAGCCTGTCCTGGGGCAAGCCCGGAGCAGGAGAGCAACGCGCACGTGGCAGCATGTTATTTTTTATCTAGTGTTTGCTATTGAAGTGCACGCAGCCCTAGGCAGGTGACAGGGGACCGAGAGGAGATAATTTATCCCCTAGTCGGTTGGTCTCGACCTCCCCAGGGCTAGCGCCGAGAAAATCATCCGTCATACATGACGGTAGTTAATGTGCAATATATGTCTTGGCTGGCATTTGTTCTGCAATTTGAAGTGTTTAAGGTGGTGAATATCAATTTTTTTTTGCGCTGCCCTGGTAATTTAGAGGTTTCCTCGAATACCCGAAGGCACACACCCAAGACCGTTGCTGCCGTCCTTACATGGACAAATTTTAAAAATGAAAAAGAAACCTAAGTGTTGTGTTTTTTTGGTACCTGCAAGAAAATACATAATAGATATATATATAACAAAGCAAAAAATATGCCACTGGGTCAGCTGATGTTAAAAAAAAACAGCCACAGACTACAACAGCCCGCCCCACACAAGCAAGCCATCACCAAGCATTATATAATTAGCGCTCATGCAAAAAGGTAACTAAGAAGCGAGCACCAGATTGTGTCTATTTTGTCTTATACAATTTCGATATTTTGATATATATTTATATATATTATAATTCTAGAGTTCAGGCGCAATTATCGCGCCTACACCGACCAAAAAACAGAAGAAGCTTACTTTATTTTCTGGTAAAGTTACCAAATGATGACGTTTCATGTTTTTAACGCCGTGTCCAAGTACATTTGTCACGAATGTCGCTAGTCAATCCGCTTTGCCTAAAACTAGCAAGCCAAAGCGAAAAACCTGCAAAGTATCAAGAAAGAGCTATATGAGCATGCAACATTAGAGTTTATATATACATGCGTAGCCTACACCACATACCAGAGGGAGGGGACTGATAATTAAGGGCAAACGGCCAAGCTACTTTACTGCATGCTATACCAACAAGCAAAGGACACTCACCACAGGAACTGAAACAAAAGCGGTTAGGCAAGTTCCTAAAACATGTGTTATTGTGCCCCTACGCTGGCCTTCTGCTTACTCTTGGACCGTATGCCGGACAGGGCTCAGTGCAAGCATGCAATTTCAGGCGAGAGTGAGTTTTAAATAAAGTGCAAGCAGCCAACGAAGTATAATATCATGCATTATATAATACAAAAAAAACTAAAAAAAATAAGAACCCTGTCGCTACGGTACAAGAGCGTAACAGGGGGACCTGTGAGCATAATTTTTATGGGACTTAGTGCTCACGTCTGGTAGGCACCAGCTGCCCCCCGAAACGCTAAGTTAAGCGTTAGTGTTTGCTAAGCGCTTAAAGAAACACTAAGTATGTGAATAACACTTAGCGCTTATAAGCGCTAACACTTAGTGTAAACACTAACTTTAAGCGTTAGTGTTAGTATGTGAATACGGGCCTTATTACAGTCGCGCAAAGTCGACTGCTTTCGCGACACTACCCCCTTAAGTTAAGGTGACACTAACGAATGTGCAGTGGTTTCTAAATTTTTGCAAAAAAATAGTTGTTCAAACTGTATTTTTGGAAAATAACGTCTATAAAAAATTGATTCAGCTCAGAAAATCTAAATTTGTGGATCGGGGTTCTATCACGGGAAAACCAGGAAATCTGAATTTTCTGTAAAATTTTTTCGGTTACGGATTTTTCAGATGCTTTTTACCCTTTCCATTCAAAAGCAATCTTTTCCAAATTTGTCTATTTTTTTGGATGTATATATTCTTATATACGTATATATATTCTTCACCATCTTGCAAGGTTTGACTAAAAGGGGGAGGTTTAGACGGACACCCTGAAGGCCTGAACAACCAGCTCCCTCTGACTCCTGATACCTGCCCTTGGCACTGCAGTCAAAATGCCATACTGGTCAATTTGACCAAATTTTTGACTTTTTATCAATGTTGATGAAAATTTTTTGTGAGATCACCAAAAACGGGACCAGTCAGTGGCCAGTGGTCGTATGAGTGTGTAAAGACATATGTATGTACAGAAATGGGGCGTGACTGTTGAAACATTAAAAAATGCTGTTTCGAAAAAAATTGAAAATTTTTTCACAATTGTCAACATTTTTTACTAACTGATTTTTTTTTGTAAAACACTGCCTCCGGCTCCGGCTCCGGCTCCGGCATTTTGTATCCGGCTCCGGCTCCGGCTCCGGCTCCGGCAAAATTTTACCTCCGGTCGTTCGCTACTTGGGTGCTTCCCCCCCCCGCCGAACTTTGACCGTAGGCTTGGTAGAATGTAGATTAGTCTAGTCAACGATTTTACCGTATAATTTACTTTTAGTAGGTATTTTGAATTTTCAGTTGTAAACGGGGAACAAAAAATTTTGTACTAATTTTTCTACAAGGAAACACGATTTTGCAGGCTCTGAAAAGTGAAATTATTCTGAAGTAAAAGAGTCCATTTATGGCTGTTCTAAAACATCATAGAATTTTCCGAAAAGTCGCGCGCGGCTTGGGCAGTTTAGCTGCATTCACTCGAAAATTAGACCGCACTCCGCAGTGAGTCAAGTGACGCAAAAAAATCGAAAAAAATGCTGTCAAAAACGTTCATTGAAGCTAAAAATAGGAGTCACAAGCTTGGCTTATAAAAGCTAAGCTTGAAATTTTTTATGAATATGTACCAATAAGCGAGACGTATATAAGTCTGAGTTGGCCAAGCTAGACTTGTGACTCAAAAGCGAGACTTATAATCAAGACTTCCGCGAAGATTATTCGTCATTCGTCTACAGGGGGGGGGGGTGCTACGCGGCCCAATTTTTTTTATCGGAGGGAAGGGTCAAAGAGCCGTCGTTTTGATTCTAAAAAAAATTGCGAAAACGTGAAGGCTCAGATTCCGCGTGTGGTCAGACTCCAAACAATCAATTAGCTGTTTTTGAGTGTTAAGTCTAACATTTTGCCCCCCCCCCCCCCCAACGTACAGCATTTATATAACCCGACTATTCTCTGTTCGCCCGTCTGCTGTTTCACTTCTCTTTCATAGTTTAATTCTGTTTCATACTTCAGAGCGGGTCGCGACACTATGCATGTAAATCCTGACTTGCAAGAAGAGCGTGACACAGCCACCTTCAATGTGCGCGAGCTGGGAGAGCTGATCTATGGCGGGCCGGAGCGGTTTGAGAAGTTTCAAGAAATTAGTAAGTGTGATTGTCCATTTTGGGGCAGGAGGGGTGGTGGTTTGGTGCAGCGCGACTCAGAGGGTGGGTTACGGGGCTGCAACCCTCCAAGGGAGGATATGCAGCCAGCTAAGCCCAGCTCCTAATACGCCACTGCTAATGAGCTAAGAATTAAAGCTGAAACTGTGGCTGTTGTATACAGTGGCGTATCCAGGATTTCGCATAAGGGGGGGGGGCTGCGACCGAGAGTGTGGAGCAGCGAGCCACCGTCACCGCCGAAGGGGGGTGCGGAGCAAAGTGAGCGATCAGATTGAGGGGTAAGTCACCGCCGCCAGGTGGGGGGGGGGGGGCTGCGACCCTTTAAGGAGGGGGGGGGGCTCAAACCGCTAAGGGAAGGGAGGGTGCAGCCCGCCCGGCCCCCCCTAAATACGCCACTGGTTGTATTCCGCCTCATATGTGCAGCTGAGAAATTCCGGGAGCTATGAGTGTTCGCGATTTTTCCAAAATAATTGCTGATTGGATTGGGGGACTGAAGATTAGAAACAATCAAGGGGAGGGATTGCGATCCCCTCGGCGTTCTCCAATGAATACTACTTACCTAGAGTGTTCTCTATTTAATATAATTTACAAACTTTGCTGATTTAATATTTCGTGCATATGCTATTACGCAATAGGGAATGTGAATAGTTTTCAAAAAATTTTGCAGAAGAATTGGCGGATAGTGTGGCCGAATTTCGTGATGACGATAAGCCGATTGTTTTCATGAGTCGCGAAGAGCGCTATGAGAATGCGGCCCGGAAAACTGCGGCTCTGATTGAGCACGGGCGAAAACTGGGCGAAGCGGTTCAGGGAGATCTAGAATTGCTGGATGCGCTCAAGAGGTGCGATGTGGTTGGTAGGCACCAGATCAGGCTACAGTAGCGTAACCAGGATTTTTTTCAGCTGAGGGGCCCCCTGATTCCCCCCCTTGCTACTCCACTGGTCAGGTAGTCACAACCTTAATGACTAAGAGACAGATCGGATCGCCACTGGTATATATTATTTCGGTTTCGAAAGTGAGGGAGGGGGGTACGTATAATTATAAAACTTGTTTAATAATGTGAACTTCGTGACAGGGTGTGACTGTTAGTATTATATACATGCAATTGGGTTAAAGAATTTGGGGGCTCTTTTCGAATTTAGGGCTCTCTGCCCCGTAATCCACTAAACTGGCATATTTTTAGGCAAAATTTTATGGGGGGGGGCGCGATGGGGGGGGGGCAGCCCCCCCCATGGATGGGGGGGGCGTCGACCAAAATGGGGGGGGGCGCACCAATTTCACGATAAAACACTATTTTTATAAGAAAAAATGGTTATTATACGCTAAATGTTACGTTTTCATACGTTATTATAGCTACGCTAATACTAAATTTAGCCAAAAAGGACTCAAAAACCCGACGAACACGACATTGCTACAGCTAAAAATTCGCTAAAACGTCCTTTCGGAAAAAAATTTTGGGCTATGGGGGGGGCACCCCATCTGAAATGGGGGGGGGGGGCTCAAAATGGGGGGGGCGCGACCAAAATGGGGGGGGCTCCGGACCAAATGGGGGGGGGGGGGCGCCCCCCCCCCCCCCCCACTAAAAATATGCCAGCTAAAAAATCAGGCTAAATTTTTTTAAAAAGTGCTATTTTTACCTACTTTTGGTCATTTCTTCGGGATCCGGCCCTCAATTTTAAATGGCTCCCCCATCCCGCCCCTTACATGTATATACGACCATACGTGGGCAGCTAGCGAATTCTGGGGGGGGGGGGAGGGGGTGAGCCACCGGGGGGGGGGGGGTGGGTGCGGAGCAACTTTTCCGGCTATTTTTGCTTCGTGAGCCAGTCTGGGGGGGGGGTGAGGATGCCTCCTGAAAACACCCCCCCACGCCCATGTATGTATGCGACTGTTAGCAATCAGGGTGTATTGTATTTTTAAGGATCGTTTTGGAACCCGACGGCTCCCAGTTCGACCTGCAATATGTCATGTTCATTCCCACACTGCAGAATCAAGGCACGGATGCTCAAATTGCCAAATGGCTGCCGTTGGCTCTCTCGCATTCCATCAACTGCACTTATGCTCAGACTGAACTGGGACATGGTAGATATTGGGGGATTTGTGTTCTGGCGATTCTACGAGTTTGAAAGGGCTAGGGAGGGGAGACACTAAAGGCCGGTTCATACTTGTCCTTAAGGACACAAGGACAGGGACAAGCACAAATTTTGGTCAGCTACTGTGAATAATTGACACAAGCGTTCTGGCAGATTTTTTGCATACGATTTGCAAGTGACCCAAACTTTATTCGTGTGAAAAGTTGGCTTATTTGGCCAGGCAGTTTTCTTGGAATCGCTTAAGGACAAAACTATAGGGACAAGGACAAGGACGAGTATGAACCGGGCTTAATTGTAATATTCAATTCCACTTAGTATCATAGGCGGAACTTGGGGGGCTATATATTATAATAATTAGTAAATAACGATTCGGACAAAATTATTATCTTTGAAGCACGTTTTCACGGCTATTTTCGTACTTGAAAAAACCTGAATTTGCTATATATATGTTATATGGAGCTATCATGCTATATGTTAGTTATGGTTATAAAATTGTTAATTTAAGGCTTGCTACTACGTTGATTATATACAGACTTAAGCAGTCAGATGACGTGATAGCTTTAACTTGCACAATTGAACTCATTACTGAATAGATTTTGTTTATGCATTTTTTGATCTAGTTTTATGAAATAATACTCATTATTTAAATGCTGTGCTAGTCACTTTGAATACGAATCTTCACTGAAAGTATATAAAAAATCGCCGAAATCATTACTATCACCTTAAAATATTTATATACGTTATGCGTTATTGCAGGAACGAACATTCAAAAACTGGAGACCACGGCTACGTATGACGCCACCACGCAGGAGTTCATTCTCAACAGTCCTACTATCACTTCCATCAAATGGTGGCCTGGAGATTGTAGGCGATGACGATAAGAATGGATTAATATGTGGAGTAGTTTACTTAGTTGATGGATTAGTTAGATTAATAATAAGATGCTCTTTGTGTGAGTTAATATTTTGACATTGACTGAATCTAAAAAAGTGTGAACTAGTAATGAATATTATTAAATTCGTATTATTTGAGTTAGATAATGATTTATTATTTTGATACGTTGTGATTTTTCTGCAGCATAACTGCTATAGATATATTTTTCGTGCATTAAAATATTGTATTTAGTATGTATATATAACTTTTTTTATTTATTTTCAGTTTTTTTGCATATATATATTCACGTACTTTCAGTGGGTAAATCAGCGAATTTCGCAGTTGTGCAAGCTCAGCTGTACACCAATGGACAATGTCACGGGATACACCTGTTCATTGCGCAAATTCGAGATTTGGACACTCACATGCCCTTGCCAGGTATATACGAGCGCATTTTTACCGGATTAAGCGGATTGGAATTATTTTAATTGGTAGACGTTTAGGATTAGATATTAGAGCTTTAGCTTTAAGTTAGGTTAGCTATATACTTTTTTGTCTGAATTACTAATTTTTGTCTGAATAACTTTTTGTACTCGTACTCAAGATGTTCAAGGGGGACAATATTAATATGAGTTTAGAAAAAAATACGTGCTGTATTTCTCATAAACTCAAATGTAATGCTTTTTTTTTTGGAAGCCGAAGCTTGACTGTTTTGGCACCAGAATGGTTAAACTCAAGCTTAATAAATTTAAATTGTTTAAATTCACTAAATCCACGCTCAGAAATTGTCAAGTTAAGTGTTTCTTTACCAATGCTACAGTCTAAAATTTTCCTTTGTCGTTATTTGAAAGGAATAACGAATGAATTAATATAAACAATTATAATTGTATTTAATATTTAATTATATTTATATAAATCTAAAAATTAATCTACTTAATCTATTTAATTATATTTAATAAATCTGAAAAATCATTAGACGTCTTATTGACGCTTTTCATTGATATTTTTCAGGAATCGAAGTGGGCGACATTGGGCCCAAGCTGGGTTTCCATGCCAACGACAATGGCTATTTGCGATTCCACAACTATCGCATTCCCCGCGACCACATGCTCATGAGACACGCTCAGGTCAGCCGGACGTTACGTTACGTTACGGAAAAGGGTGTAAAAAATACGAGATGATTTTTTGTCTAACGATTGTACACGCTATTAACCCTCAGCACACGTTAATAATATATACGTATAATAAAAATAGTATAATACGATAATGCTGAACGGCTCTGGAAAGAAAGCAAACTTAGATTATTACAACAGTCCGTGTAATTCGATAAACCAACTAGCTAGAAAACAGATGTATTTATACGAACCTATTGGGATAAACTCCCTGTTTTCTGACTGCTGAGAAAATTATATTTTGTACTAGAGCTCAGAACTTGCTTCTTCGGCCTGTAAAATGCTCGACCAGTGTTTATGTTTTAGGCAAACATGTAACGGGGTCAAAATTTTTGGGGGGCCTCTCCGGCCAAATTCCCACCCCCCCCCCCCTGATCGACCAAAAGTACTGTAACCGGGTGGGTTACAAGTAGGTTGCGTTGCACTGCACGCTTAGCAACCTTCAGCAGGTCCTATTCCAACCCTGACCTATTCTTGCCTAAATGTCTGTCAGAGGTAACTTAGTCCTAATACTACGCCCTAGTTCAACAATGAACACCGACACAGAAAAGGCACATGAACGTTTATTACAATACAGCAAGAGACAATGGTCAGTGCAGTGACTGTGGTGTGGGCGTGCATGTATGTGAACCTGGGGAGATCGTGTGTAGTGTTGAGTCTCAAGCTAGACTCGCTGCTCCTACTAGAGCCTAATGTTTAGCCCAAGCCGGCTTCTCTTAGAGTCTCAAGCTAGACTCGCTGCGCTGCTCCTAAGGAGCCTTCAGTTCAGTTCAGCCCTAGCTGGCTGCTCGTTGAGTCTCGAACTAGACTGATGGAGCTAAGGACAGCTCCCTTTTATACTCTACCAATTGAGTCATAATTACTCATAGCTTATTCACTTTGTGTGACCTTTAATTTGTGACTCTTATGTTAGTCACACTACAGTCATGTTACGTAATGGCGTGACAAATAATTTAAGCCTAGGTACCAACACCAAAGTAATAAAATGTTGACCGGTTACAGTACTCTAAATTTCGTAAAAATTTCGCAAAAAAGGGCCATTTTGACCAAATTTTGGGGAACCTCCCCCCAGGCTTCTCGGTTTTTTTTTGGGGGGGGGGTTCCTTCTCCATCCCCCTCTCGTACATGTATGGTTGTACTAGAGGGACTAGAGCTCAAAATATCTGAGGCCAATGAAATGCTCCAGGAAAGTGTTTGTGTTTCAGGTGAAAGAGGACGGCACGTATTTGCATCCGCCGCATCGCAAGATTGGCTACGGGGGCATGATGTTTGTGCGAGCCGTGATGATCCGGTCGCTGGCCTCGCTACTGGCTCGCGCCTGCACCATTGCCACCAGATACAGCTGTGTCCGACGACAGGGCGAGATCAGGCGGGGGTAGGAATTAGGGAATTGGAGATTAAGGGGATTAGAGTGATTGGAATAGAATAATATGCAGGGGTGATCAAGTGAGGGTAGAGGTGAAGGAGATTAGAGTGAATGGAACAAGCAATGGGAGTTAGAGAAGGGATTAAGGAGATTAGATTGAATAGAATATGCAATGAAAAATTAGGGAGGGTAAGGTTCAAGGGGATTAGATTGAGTGGAATAGAATATGCATGGGGAGATTAGAAAAGGGATTGAGGGGATTAGATTGACTGGAATTATGCAAGGGAGATTGAGCGAGGGTAGGGATTAAGGAAGAGATTATATTGATTGTAATAGGCTATGCAATGAGATTAGGGGAGGGATTAAGGGGATTAGATTGCATAGATTATGCTGAGTAAAGATTAATCGTCACAAATACGCGTCATAATTAGGGATGTTTAAGTTACAGATGTTTAGATCAGTTAGTTATTTGCGCAAAAATTAAATTAGTTAAGTTATCAGTTAAGTTAAGCAAAATTAAATCAGTTATCAGTTATAGTTGTGCGGGAAAAAACCCTATTTTCAACTTTTCGGGTCGTCCTGTGCTCCACATAAATCGGATCCATTAATGCTCGCGGCTGTTATAACTGCCATCTTTCGCGTAACTGTTGCACTAATAAAATGGATTCTAACTACTCACGTTTCTGAGTAATAAGTCTCGAAACCACCGGGGAAAAAAACTCCTATGCGGGAAAAAAAATCTTAATGCGGGGAAAAAAACCCTATCACTTTTTTTGGTTGTTCTATTAGCAGTGAGTATAAATACAATTTCATCGTGTTCTACAACTCTTAGGCTGCAGTATGGTCTAAAAAACCGTTTCTCCGACACCCATGTGACTCACAATGACTCTTCAAAAATTGACCTTTTTTTGCAGAAATGACTTCTGCCCAAATACTGCATTTTTTCCGTATTTAAAAGCATTAAAAACAGATTTTTGCGCTTATAACCTTCGAAACGGTGGGCAAACACCGCCTGCGTCTGCCATTCTTTGATTTAAGGTGGTAGTTACGTTTTCGAAGTTTTCGCAATAACTCAAAAGTTACTTTATCGAACATGATCAAATTTGGCACGGACATTGCGAATGTAGATAGCAATATTTCAGCTAATTTTGACATAGATTTAAACTTTAACGGCTAATGTATAGCTCAAAAACTGGATTTTTCGTGTATTTTTTGAGGACTTACAAAATTGTATGCAAATTTCTGTGGCTCTTACGCTACTCAGAAATACCATTCAAAAAAGGTCTAACCCATTTTGTTTTCAGAATATTTTTAGCTAAAATATGACATATTTCTGTTAATCGTTCGAGGCGATCTGTAACGTTGAAGTTTTTTTACCTCATTCTGTCTTCTCATGCCAATATCACAAAATACAAATAACCACTTGACACCACAATTTGCAAGTATATATATAGTCCCTTATGCATCTAATATACGTGCAAAATTTGGTTAATATATGTCACAGCAGCCAAGAGCATTGGCAGTGTTAATAAACCCCTTGAAAATTGGCAAATTTTCTTCAGTCTCCTGAAACATCATTTTTTAAACGTTTGTGCGCCATTTTTTCAACGCGTACGGGCAAACTGTGCTTAATGTAATATTAGCTGACCCCAATGTGGCCCTATTTAAGTAAATTAAAAAATTCTAAAAAATTCGTCATTTCTGAGCACAATGAGTGATTTCAGTTGAAGTAACAAATATCCTGTTCAGTTCATAAGAATGCAAAGAAAGCATATTTGACAGTAGCCGAATAAATTTGCCCCATACCTTTTTCGAATTGAGTGGAAAGGTTGATTATTTTTTTAGCTACAGCCTACCAAAGTCATGAAAACTGCCGTTTCTTGACTTTTTAGCAAAATTTGAGGCCAACTTTTACTCACTGTAAAAATCTACTAAATTATTACGTTTAGTTAAGCATACCAGCACTTTCATAACACATCAATGTGCCTTTGGTATAAATTGTTTGACTGTAGGCGGGATTTTTTTGCCACAATGAAGAAATAACGAAATACGGGGAAAATTGCATAAAATTGGGCTGATAAGCTTCACCAAAATAGTTGGCGTGCACACTATGAGTAATATCGACACAGATGAATCAACTTTTGTAGCAACAATGGGCGAGTTTAGAAAAAAATTGTCATCAAACAAAATAAGGTTTTTTTCCCCGCAATAGGGTTTTTTTCACGCACAAACTTTGAACAGTCACAGGTCAACCACAACGTTTTTCACTGTTTTTGAGCTTCAGAAGTATAGAGGAAAGGTAGCTGTCTTGAAAAATGCAACCGGAGTTGGCCAAAAGTGTTTTTGTGAAAAATTATGACAAGTCAAAAATTTAGAAAATTTTGTCACTTTGGAATTTTTCAACATGCAAAATTTTGAAATTTTATAAAAAATGGTACAGGCCTCAAAACTGCACAGAAATTGGTGTGGTAAGTCAGTTTGGGATGCGCTTTCCACCTGCATACTCAAAAAGGTCCTATGTCGTAAGGTTCGGCCAGGAAGCATTAGGGTTTTTTCCCCGCAAAACGCGTAGGGTTTTTTTCTCGCACCACTATAAGTTAACTTAACTGATAACTGATAACTTTAACTGATTTTAATTTCGCACATAGCACAATTATAGCATAGACACAGCAATTATTGTGAAAACTGCACGGCTACTTTTCAGAGGTGGCGAAGTGAAGTTGATAGACTACGACTCGCAGAAGTACAAACTCTTTCCTTACATCGCTTCGGCCTACGCCTTCTATTTTGCTGGCGAGAAAATGAGAGAAATTTATTTCCGTATCAGCGCCGATGTCCGGGAGGGGGATGTGTCGTCTTTAGCAGAAGTCAGTGCAGGCTATTTTTTATATATTATATTGTATACTTTTTTGTTTTTTAATTACCACTGCTCAGCTGGTGTATGGTTCACTGGTTGTATTAGCGGTGGTTCGAACCTACCTCCTTAACTCGAGTTGATGAGATAAGCTTGCGGTTAGGGATGGAAGTCTCGGTTTTTTTCCGAGACCGAGACCGAGACCACAAAACCGAGACCAAATTCCGACTCCGAGACCGCCAAAACCGAGACTTTGGGTCATTTTTGGCCATTTTTTTACCTATCGATTTGATGACTTTTTACAGGTAAAGTTTTTAGGTAGGTAATATTACAAACAAGACCATGGTCAGACACCTTATGTATAAATAACAGCTACATCACGACAATTTTGGTTACATTGCTGGTTCTTTCCCCCGTTTGTGTGGGATTGTGAACCATGTCCTCTTAAATATTGTGAAATTTTGACCCCTGTTCCAAAACAGACGCAATTTGTCCTTGCCAGAAAATAACAAATTTTGACACTGTTTGGCTCTAATTTAGTTAAAAATAGCTCCGATTGTATTGGAATTACCAATGTTCTGCTAAAATACACCCAACATACAAAAGGGTTTGGCTCAAAAATTAGATCTGCGCGCTGTGACGCTCTTTCATTCTTTGCCTCCGGCATGACACCCCTGTGGGTGGGTCCCCCTCAATCCCCTGGGACTAAATTTTAGTTGGGAGTAGTCAGTAGAGTCTTCTCATCTATATACCGAACTGCATGTGTCACCGCATAGTTCTTAGTAGTGCGTTTAGTTGAACTTTCACAGATTTTTTTGATTTTTTGCTAAACTCATACTAATTGTTTGGAAATTACAGTTAAGTATGTGAAGTCACCAAATGGCATAAAAAAGTTGACCAGCCAAACACTAATACTAAAGAATAAAATATAATAATAATTATACAGACAGACTTGAAAGATAATAATAAGAAACCGAATCATAAACGTACATTTTTGTGTATGTACTGTGTTTACTGATAAACTAAACAACCACGGTAAAGTTGTTTTCGGAAAAAAATGACAGAATCTCACTGTTTGGTGTGAAATTCTGGTGAAAAGAACATTTCCGAAAAAAATTTCCTGCCAAAAACATAAACCAAAGGGGGGACCACAGGAAAAATTTTCACAGATTTGAAAAACCGAGACCGGGTACAAACCGAGACTTTTCGACTACCGAGACTGAGACCGAGACTGGGCTAGTCTCGGGTTTTGACCGAGACCAAGACCGAGACTTCCATCCCTACTTGCGGTGTTTTTCTTTTAGCTTTTTTATAGTGCGTGCGTTAAAATGGCAGTTATCTCAATAAATTTGAAGAATTTAGGTTGTTTTGGGGGTGGGAGCTTCCCGAAATTTGGCCGGTGCGCCCCCTTATCCAAAAAATTTGTTTACCCCATTACATTATCCATGACGTACACTTATATATATATATATATATATATATATATATATATATATATATATATATATATATATATATATATATATATATATATATATATATATATATATATATATATGTGTGTGTGTATATATATATATATATATATATATATATATATATATATATATATATATATATATATATATATCCACATAATATAATATATATATTGGCAAACGGGATTGGTGTTTCAGCTTCACAGTGTGGCCTCTGGTCTGAAGGCGGTTGTGTCGTGGGAGGTGAATCGTGGGATTGAAATAGCTCGTCTGGCTTGCGGGGGGCACGGATATGCCCAGAGCAGTGGGCTGCCAGAGCTATACACCAACACCACCCCCGCCTGCACCTATGAGGGAGATAACACGGTCATGCTGCTGCAAGTGGCTAGGTCAGAAAGGGGGGGGGGGTGGACATAATTCTAGTGAATGCTCAGTAGGATGTTTGGTATATTTTTTGTGTGGCTTAGACTGCCCAGAGATTTTTTTGCAACGACAGGTACGGTACGATATTATGTAGTTTCTAAACCTCTATGTTTTGTCCGGTTGATACGGTAAAGAAATGTTCATGAGGCATTCGTAAATTTAATTACAATTTCGCGTTAATTAAAAAATTGATTGATGTATAGATGTATATCGCAGATGTATATTATTATGGGGGGTCTGTAGGGGGAACCGGGGAAGGGCTATCCCCCCATCCCAGATATCAGATTTTGCGACAAGCCCCCCTTAGATTTGACCCATTAGGACAAGCCCCCTTGCTGAACAAAATGGTGCTTGGTCAGAAAATTCACCACTTCCCCCTTCGCTGTAAAATGCTTCAAAATTGAGGAAAAAGCGAAAAATATCTGCATATTGCCAAAAATTACCATTGTTAGGCGAGAATTTGAAATTTTGGGTTTGTCCTAAGTTCACGTCCCGAAAGCGTCGGGATAAGCCCACCTAAAATTTCGAAGAGACAAACCCCCCAAACTGAGATCCCGTGTATTATGTGATTGATAAAGTGAATTCAGTAGTCTTACATTGTATATACTTCCAATTAAAACTCGAGTCATACTTTCGTCCGTATGTTCGTTCAGCCGGCAGAATGACGTCACTAGCAGCCTAGTGCAGTGAATCAGCCAACGCGTGTGACGTCATTATTTCGTCTTTTTGGTCGCCAGAACGGACATACGGCTGTAAGTAGGAATCGAGCCTAATCCTACTTTTTGACATGCAAAAATAATTGATATAGTGAACTCATTTGTCTTAGATCTAGTATGTACTTCTCATTAGACCTGCTTTTTTATTTAAATTATTGTAGTTTGCTTCTTGTAAATAAGAAAAAACAAAAAATAGTGTTTTTTATTTAAAACTTTTCTCAATTTAAACTTTTTTGTGATTTCAGATACTTAAACAAAGTCTGCACCACAGAGGATCTACTGCAGGGACAGACAGAGAGTGAGGGCGCCGCCGCCCCCAGCTATTTGCGCCGCAATGGCAGCAAACGTAGATCGCAGTTGGATCAAAGTGTCAGCATGCAGGATTTGAGTGATCTTTATGAGCATGTGGCCAGACGGTATGAGAAAGCGCGGTTAACTTAAACCCAGTCCAAGTCGAACACTATATTATGATCGCATGAAATACACGTAGAATGTTTCATTACGATGCTCTAGTTTCATTCGAAACGTTTTAGTTAGACCGAGTCTAAAGTTGAACATCTTTTGTTTATCCTAAGCCTATGAGTTTTGTGACTATATTTTGGCTGAATAATATTAGATATGAATAGTGAATAGTGATAATCCGGATGACATTACATTAGATTCGGATTACTGAATTAGATTTTGATTCTACTATAAATGAAGTTTGAAAGTGAATTTAATCAATTGCAAAAGAATCTTTTAGATTTTAAAATTAGCTATTATGAATGTATTATATTTATTTATTACTTAATTTATAGCTGATAATTATTATGTTAATGTAAACTTATTTAATTTGGTGTTATTTTATTTAATTATGATTTCTGTGATTTCAGTATGGTTTGGGATTGTGTGGAATTGACTGAGCAGCTCAGAAAAAGCGGATATTCGCCCGAACAAGCCTGGAATCGGGCCTCGCTGGAATGGGCTAGAGCGGCTAAGGTGCGACTGCCTGGATTTGAAATTTGAAAAGTGTTAATATGGATAGAAATGATTTTGAACTGAAATGAAATTAAGCGCCAGACTTATTATAAATTATTGGTCGGGATTCACAAAAGGTGTTTAACTTTAGACTCGGTCTAAAACGCTCTTTCCGAATAAAATAGAACATCGTAATGAAACATTATACAGTGTATTTTAAACGATAACCTGCTCCACTTTATTGACCGAGTCTAAGTTAAACAAGCTTTGTGAATCCCAGCCACTGTATCTTGTTTCGTCCGATAGTCATTTTTATAGTTGAAAATGTAGTCCGTTTAGTCCATTAATAAATCCAGTGATCTGTTTAGTCCAATTTGCGGCACTTTTCTGAGAATGCGGCACCAGCATTTCCAAACAGTGCCGGATATGGTATAATGGCCGTGCGGGAATAAACAAGCTCCAAAAGCTGCTTCATACCATAGCGGAAAACGCTTTAGCTAATTGCCGGATATAGGACTTACGCCACAAGAATGATTGTGGCAAAAAATAAGATGATGTTTTCAGGCTCACGTTCACTACTGGCTGGTGACCAATTTTGTGCAGAAACTGGAAACCATTGAGTCCCGGCCTATCCGAACAGTGCTGTCCCAATTGTGCACTTTGTACGCTGTTTTCGGGGTCTACAAACGGCCGGGCAAATTCCTTGAGGTTGGCTTATTGGAATAAAATTATTTATTGAATTACTATAAAGCACTGTCGTATATAAGCACTGTGTCTAATTACTGTCGTGTACTATATAAGCAAAGAAGTTGGCGGTACTGGTACGTAATGTATTTATCCAGTGAATTCATAACAAATCGTCTGATTTTGCACTTAACAATCATAACTCTTACTCAGGGTTTTTTTAGTCAAAAATGGCGTCATTTGCAGAAATGAAACTTAAAAATGACGTTCAGAAAATAAAAATGACGAAGCTTTGATGAAAGGTTTTGAGCAAATATTGACGCTGATTTGACCAAATTCGGCCTAAAAATTGAAAAAATCTCCTATTTTTTCTGGGGGCTGCCGCCCCCAGACCCCTGCAACTTGGTGGCTTACTCGTCTTCGTTATTAACTTTCATCAAAGCCTCTGCGTGTGTACACGCGTACATTTATATACCTATCTAGTGCACTATCTGATGTGACGTTCTGCTTCTGACGGGATTTGCATTTATCAGGGTTGGCGCGACAGCGCCAAACCTAGAATTATAATTAATTTCTCGGCTCGAAAAAATTTCTGATACGTCTTCATTTGACCAAGTTTGGCCTGAAAAGTGAAAAATTCTCCATTTTTGTTTTTGAGGGTTGTCGCTTTTAGACCCCTGCATATTGTGGTTTAATGTTTTGGGTATTATGAGCTCAAAAATGTTAGCTCTGATGTTTTCGGTCGGCCAAAAATAGTATGATGTTCGCACAATCTGCTAGTTTGTTATCGGCAAATTATTATGTTAAATTCTGCCTTTTTTGCTGGGCCAAAACGTTAGCATTGGCGAAAATTTTTTTGAGAGTCTGCTAAAACTTTTTTGGTCGTTTTAGCCAATTTGCTAAATGGTATTCGGTAGATAAAAAGATAAATACCGATAAGAAATAAATAAGGAGGAAAATCTTTTTATAACTCCAGTTCACCAAATTATGTCCAAAATTAAACAAATTTCCTATGCTACCTTTCCTACGTTTCCCCTTTATTGTTACAAGAAATCTAAAGCAAGGTCATGCCTTCTCCGAATTCTTTCTACTTTATTTGACCGAAATCTTCGGCACATAGACGTACAACGGGGTCTGAGGGGCAAGCTCCCCCTAGACTTAAGATTCCGGGACAAGCAAACCCTCCTCATAGTTAAAAAAGGTGCCAGGAAACTCAAAATTTGCCCCTGATTGCTTTAAAAATGATCAAAAAGCGAAAAATGTATATACAAATTTTGAAAAAAATTCCCATTTTTAGGCCGTTATGAGTTCAAGTCCCCAACCCCAATATGTTGGACAAGACCCTCTAAAATTTGAAAAATCCGGGACAAGCCCCCCACCATCCCATCGGTCTACTTAATTTTGACCCCCCTGTCCAAAAAATCGTAATTTAGTTTAGTAATTTACATGTTTCTTGGCCAAAAAACACAGATTCGAACAAGTTTTGGACAAAACTAGGTAAAAAAACCGCTTAATTTTCATAAAAATGTAAGGTAATGTAACTAGCAATATTGCTGCAGCGCAACGGTGCTGTAAAGCCATAATTTAATTTTGACGAACGAAAAATAAAAATGACGACAGGAATTTAAAAATGACGCCAGAATGATGAAATCCGATTTTGAAAAAAAAACCCTGCTCTTACTTAACTCCTACAGTAACATTGTTAATTGTAAGATTTGGGGAAGTCAGCATCATACATCGGATTGATACAGTGAAACTCTGTTTTTTGCAAAAGGCTTCTAGTGACTTATAAGTGTGGGAAGGATTCGAACTATCCATCTCTGAATCTGTTAACTAGCACCCTATCGTTTGAGCTACTGGGCCAATGCTCAGCTGTCATTATTCGCTTTTAGTACCCTAAGCGTACCTGGCATACAACACATTAGAAGAAGCCCCCTTTTTTCTGAACTGACACTATACCATAGCTTTTTGGGAATTCTTAAAGTGGGTGATCAGAAGAACTTTTGTATCTAATGTATGACAGTTGTGACGGCTGCACATTTTCAGATTTGCCTTATTTTGCCCCTCCCTAGATTAGGCTTCAGGCCTAGCACTTGGGCATATTATTCTTTTTCTTCTCTGATCACCCACTTTAAGATACCCGCTTTTTGTTGTCCTATTTTAGGACGACTTCCTCTCCCGTCAACAGCTGTCCTACGTGAAGACTCGTCTATCCGACCTGTTGCACGCCCTGCGACCCAATGCCATACCACTGCTCGACGCCTTTCACTTTTCCGATCGACAACTACAATCGGTGCTGGGTCGCTACGACGGCCATGTTTATGAGAACCTGCTCAAGTGGGCACAGGCATCGCCCTTCAACAAGAAACAGGTGATGCAGGATTAAGGGGAATAGGGAGATTAGATTAGAATATTATGATGGATTAAATGGTCTGGATTAAAATTGGTTGGTTGATAAAAGTTTTGTCTGATTTGTTTTGTGTTGTGTGTAGTGCAGTGTGGAAAGATTAACTGCAAAAGTGCCTGCCTTACCTAAAAGTCACTATATTGAGTTGACCCAAGATTAGCTAGTTATAATGCGGATTAACTGGATTTGATTAACTAGATAATCTCGTACGGCTAGGCGTAGGATTTATAGAGGTTTTGGAATTCTTAAAGTGGGAGAGCGGAAGATCTTTTGACCCTGTTGTATGATAGTTGGTTTGGTTGCACATTTTTAGGTTTGCCATTATTTGCCCTTAGGCTTCAGGCTTAGGGCTTGGGCATCTTTTTCTTCTTTGATCACCCACTTGAGCGTCGATTCATACTTACAGCCGTGTGTCCGTTCAGCCGACAAAATGACAAAATAATGACGTCACAGGCGCTGGCTGGTCCACTGCACTAGGCTGCTAGGGAGTAATGCGACGTCATTTTGCAGTCTGAAAGGACATACGGCTGTAAGTATGAATCGAGCCTTAAGATCCTCGAGCTTTCTAAAACGTTGACCCACTATTGCGTTGACAGTAAGGGTCGATTCATACTTCAATAGGGCATACGGACAAACGGACATAGGGCATACGGACAAAGCACATTTCGTCCGTTTTTTCAATTCATACTTTTTAGGGCAAACGGACATTGGGACGTACGGACATACGGATCTACGGGCATACGGACAAAGGAGCGATTCATACTTTTGAGCCGTATGTCCGTTTGTCCGTATGCCCGAAAGTTTCGGGCAGAGTTGAACTGAATTTAACTTTGCCGGACATACGGACCAAGTGAAATTGTGCCGTTTAGTACGGATGAACGGACATACGGCTGAAGGGCAACCGGGCATACGGCTAAACGGACGAAAGTATGAATCATACGGCCGTTCTGCCGTTCATTTTGTCCGGATGTCCGTTCGTCCGTTTGCCCGTATGTCCCAATGTCCGTATAGAAGTATGAATCGACCCTAATGCAGGAAAGTCGATTGTGCTTAATTTAAGAGAGCTATGCTGATGCTGTGTTGTCGTGATAAAGTTAATTTTAAGCAGACTAATCTCGTTATTATCTAAATTTAGGATCCAGTAATAAAAAACAATTGTTCTCATTAGCTTGTGAATAGTGTGATGAATATATTATATAATATGTAAAGATATCAATAATTTTAAAAAAATTTTTAAACAAGTTAATGGCAGTTAAATTAATAAGTAAAATTGTGTTTTTTAGGTGATGGACGCGCATTGGAAGTATTTTGCTCCTGTTATGAAAG
The DNA here is from genome assembly GCA_030248245.1 of Trissonchulus sp. WLG1_4. Classification (NCBI taxonomy): domain Eukaryota; kingdom Metazoa; phylum Nematoda; class Enoplea; order Enoplida; family Ironidae; genus Trissonchulus; species Trissonchulus sp. WLG1_4. The sequence continues at coordinate 24,622 of JASANF010005453.1, forward strand.
CTGGCAGAGAAGAATTACTGCAGTCGAAATTGTGAAGTAGATAGATAGACAGATGCCTTGATCAGAGTAGAAATCTGACAAAAAATAGTTGCACCACTAATTGAGAAAACTAAACATGTGATTTCGTTACGAAAAGAATAGATTTTGGCCATCAACTTATCCAGAGTACTAAAGCAAGTAGTCGCAGATGTCATGCCTCTAAAATACGTAAGTGGCGCAGCTTTTTTGTTAGGCTTGAATCAATTACAATTAATTTTAAAAGTCGATTTATACTTACAGCTGTATTTAAGCTGCTGTTCAGCCTGAAAACTTGATATGATGATGACTCAGATGTTTCTGTTAATATGTATTATCCATGGCGTAATTTAGTGGCACTTCTGATGGCTGAACTGCATAAATATATTCTAGTATTAACTCATTTTTGTAAAGCAGAAGTAAAATTTTTTAATTTTTAAAAAATAACGCTACCAGTTACCACCTAAATTTTTGGCGAGTTTTTGTGTTGTTTTTTGTTTTATTTTTTCGGCTGAAGAGCAGCTGT
>JASANF010005454.1:0-15105 GCA_030248245.1 Trissonchulus sp. WLG1_4
AAGTTTGTTGTAGCCACTCATGTTACGAATATCAACTAGTGAGACTCGAACTGTCACCCACTGTAATTGTATAGTCACAGTAAAAAGTCAGCAGTTGCTGTTATCTTTGCTCTGCAGTAGTTCATAATAGTTTCAACAGGTTATGGGCTCAGTATGCGCCACAGCGCGAGTTCTCCTGTTTGATTGTTTACATTGATTATTTTTTATTGGGAAAATTGTGCCTACAGCGAATTATCTCGATGACGAAAAAGTCCACGCTCACGATCGACAAATTCAAAGGTGACAATTTCCCCGCGTGGAAGTTTAAGATGAAAATGCTTCTGATCCAAAAAGACTTATGGGGACATGTTGATGGCACCGATTTATTGTCTGAAACAGCGAGTAACGCTGTCCGACGGGAGTTCACGAAACGCGCAAACAAAGCTTTAGCCACAATCGTACTCGGACTTGATGACAGTCAATTGTTTCTAGTCAAGTCTACAAACTCTGCAATCGAGGCTTGGGACAGTTTGTGCAGACATTACGGAAAACGCACACTAGCGAATAAACTATTTCTGCGCAAGAAAATTTTTCGTTTAAACATGAATCAGTCGGACAGTATGCTAGAGCATATAAATCGATTAAAGAACTTGGCAGACCAATTAGCTGCAATCGATGCTCCATTATCCGAAGACGATTTAGTTACAACTTTGTTAGCTAGTCTTCCGGATTCCTACGAAAACTTGATAACAGCATTGGAATCTCGGTCTCGGTCTGATGATTTGACAATGGAATTCGTGCAGACGCGATTATTGCACGAGGAATTGAAACGGCGAGAAAGTCAGCCAAGTTCAAGTGCTCGCGACGAAAAAGTTTTTGCAGCCAGACACGGTGACAACAAACGAAATAAAAAGGTCGTATGCTTTAAATGTAACGGAACGGGACATTACGCTAATGAGTGTAATCAGCCTAGAAAACTGAAGAATGACCAAAAATACAAACAAAGATTCTACAAGCACCAAGCGAATGCTGGGAAACACTGTTCAGATAGTGATTCTTCTAGTTTCGAGGCGTTTGTAGTGACTGGTACGCAAAATAATGCCTTAGTTACGGACACTGCTGAGAACAGCAAGGTTTCGTACGTCGATTCCGGTGCGTCACAGCACATGACTTTTTACAAACAGTGGTTGGAAAGTTACACTGAGTTCGAACGTTCGGAAAACGTGCGGCTTGGTGACGGAAGAGTAGTACAAGCAATCGGCAGAGGTCAAGTTAAAATGCTCATGCATGTCCGTGGCGGCAAACAGATTGTTTTTAAAAATGTGTACTGTGTACCTGGCTTGACGATTAATTTATTCTCTGTTCGTGCTGTCACGTGTCGTGGTAAAAAGGTGCAATTTGTGAAAGATAAGTGCTATATTACTTCAAAAGGTGCATTGCTGGAGACTGCAAACTTATTTGGCAAACTGTACAGATTAGACTGTAGCTATGGTGAACATTTTGCTAACGCAACTGCTAAAAACGAGAATAGCATTGATTTGTGGCACCAAAGATATGGACATCTGGGAGAGCGAAACCTGAAGCTGCTTAATAACAAGTCTATGGTAAACGGTCTGAAACTTTCGTCTGATGATCTGAAATTTTGTGAAGGCTGTACAGAAGGCAAAAGTCACAGAAAACCATTTCCAAAATGTGGTGGCAAACGGGCAAATGAGATGTTTGAGCTGGTTCACACTGATATTTGTGGCCCAATGCAAACCAGATCGATTGGGGGTGCAAAGTACTTTGTCACCTTTATTGATGATAAGTCTAGATATGTAACTGTATATTTTCTGAAGCATAAAAGTGATGCTATAGAAAAATTCAAGGAGTATTGTGCGCTCGTGAAAAACTACTTTGCTAAAAATGTGAAAGTTTTGCGTTCGGATAATGCGGGGGAATACTGTTCCGCCGAGTTCGAACAATTTTGCAGTAATAATGGCATAACAAGACAGATGACGGTTCCAAAAGCACCAGAACAAAATGGTGTGGCGGAGAGAATGAATCGTTCGCTAGTTGAAACGGCCAGGAGTATGATGTGTCATGCTCAGCTGCCCACACAGTTTTGGGGAGAGGCCATTTCTACCGCGACGTATCTCCGCAACCGGTCACCAACAGTGGCCTTGGAGAATATGACGCCATTTGAGTCATACATGAACCGCAAACCGAGTGTTAATCACTTCAAAGTTTTCGGCTGCATAGCTTTCGCACACATTCCGAAGGAATTCCGAAAAAAGTTCGACGCAAAATCAAAAAAGTGTAGGTTTCTTGGTTACTGCGACAGAGCCAAAGGTTATAGACTGTATGATAATGAAAAAAAAGAAAATTATCAGCAGCCGTGATGTCGTTTTTGATGAATTTTGTTTTGATGAGGGCAGGACTGCAACGGAAACGGACACTCCAAAAGACTCTTCGGTTCAGTTTTCAGAAACCCCAACGACGGCCCACCAGGCTTGTTTGGCAAACCAAATTGCTGAACCAAGCACAATGGCAGAAGCTCTACAAAGCACGCATTCAAAAGAATGGAAAGCCGCTGCAGATAGCGAGATGACGTCGTTACGCGAAAATAATATGTGGTACCTCACAAAGCTTCCAGCTGACCGGGTGCCCATTACTTGCAAATGGATATTTCGCGTGAAGTATAAGGCAGATGGGACGGTGGAACGCTTTAAGGCCAGGCTTGTTGCCAGAGGATACTCTCAAGCATACGGAGTCGACTATGCTGAAACGTTTGCACCTGTAGTCAAGTTCACTTCTATCCGGACGCTGCTAGCACTGGCTGTGCAAGAAGGCATGGACATACACCAAATGGATGTCACGACTGCGTTTCTGTATGGCTCCCTAGATGAAGAAATATATATGGAGCAGCCTGAAGGTTATGTTGAGGATGGGAAAGCTGAATACGTCTGTAAGCTAGAGCGAAGCATATACGGACTAAAACAGTCGCCGAGGTGCTGGAACATTACGATTGATGACCATCTTCAAAAAATTGGATTCAAGAAGTCAGTCTCTGACCCCTGCGTGTACGTTAAGACAGTGGGAGCTCAGCAGCTGATCATAGCGCTTTACGTGGACGACTTGGTGATGGCGTGTAATGACCAGAAACTAATGGCTGAAACAAAAGACATGTTGAAATCAAGGTTCAAAATGAAGGATTTAGGCGAGCTACACCATTGCCTAGGTGTCGAAATACAGTACAATAAAGAAAAACGACAACTGATGATGAACCAAAAACGGTATTTGACAAAATACTAGCAAAGTTCAACATGGAAAACGCCAAACCAGCTGCAATTCCACTCGATCCTAATCACAAAATGCTAAAAAGTAGCTCTGATAAAACGAATAACGGCGCCAATCAAACTCTGTACCAAGCTGCGGTTGGTAGTTTGCCGTACGCTGCAGTTGCAACTCGACCAGACTTGTCCGCCTCAGTGGGAGCATTGTCACAATTCAGCTCCAACCCGACGACAAATCACTGGTCTGGTATAAAGCACATTCTTCGGTACGTAAAAGGCACGGTTAATTACGGCATCGTCTTTGAAGGCAAGAAACGCGAGGCGGTTCTTGAGAGCTTCTCTGACGCCGACTGGGCGGGAGATCACAACGATCGCAAATCGACTTCCGGTTTTGTTTTCAAGCTGGCCAACAGACCCATATCGTGGTTGAGTAAGAAACAGCCAACGGTGTCACTTTCGACGGCTGAAGCTGAGTATACGGCGCTGAGTGTTGCGGTCAAAGAATTGATATGGTTACGATCTTTGCTGAAGGAGCTTGACTTCGAACAAGTTGATCCAACAGTCATTCACAAAGACAATCAAAGCTGTATAGCTATTGAAAACAACCCCATTATGCATGCGCGAACGAAGCATATAGAAATCAAGCAATACTTTGTTCGAGAAGCCATTATGTCAGAAGAAGTTAAACTAATTTACTGCCCTACTACTGAAATGCAAGCAGATATTCTCACGAAAGGATTACATAAATCTAAATTTGTAGAGTTGCGTTCGAAAATTGGAGTTCGTAACATGAGCGACTAAGTGGGAGTGATGAAGTTTGTTGTAGCCACTCATGTTACGAATATCAACTAGTGAGACTCGAACTGTCACTCACTGTAATTGTATAGTCACAGTAAAAACTCAGCAGTTGCTGTTATCTTTGCTCTGCAGTAGTTCATAATAGTTTCAACAGTAGATACAGTGTCATTATGTATCAAAACATAAAGCATGTTTTTAAAAATCGGTTTTTGTCGAAGCCGATCAAATTTGACAGGGAATTGAGTACAAAAATATGACAATAGTAAACAGGAATGAAATAACAGCATGAAATAACCAATGGTGAAATTTTTTATTAATAGTTGCTATGTGAATCTTGCTGCAGCCAGCATGTACTTAGGACATTTACCTCCATACGTAGCCAGCGGTGGTTAGTTCTGTTAGTAGAGCATCTGGTTGTCAACCGGAAGGTCGAGGGTTCAAATCCTCACCAGCGATGTAATTTTGTGTTTCATGAATCGAACGTTGCAGAAGTTGAGTAGGCTGTGAAAAGCGACCTGCCTGCACTTCCAGTGTTAATTAACACAGGAAATTCGACCTACCTGAAATTACATAGGATTCAGAGAATCTGAATATGGTATTTACGCAGCCCCTGAGAAAACCGCGTAAAAATGTCTCTCTTTGTCGGCGTACGACGAGCTTCATTCTTCGCAAAAAGTGACGAACAGCGGCCTGAAAATGACGAAGCAAATCTTTTGTGTTCATTGCATGCGGATGTGTATTAGAGTGCCCTAAATTTATAAAATCATGTTCTACACAATTTTTCAACGTCTAATCGCTTCGTCGGCCGAAGGGAACAAAGACCAACCGTCACGAAAAATGACGAACGGTGGCCGTCTTTGTGTCTTTGTGTTTATTGTTTTCGGAGTGTTTATTGTAGTCGATCACAGTGCTTTTGTAGAGTCTATTAGAGTCTGCTTGACTTTGAAATACACTTCTCTGAAAAACTTCAACCATTGTTGTCTCACGACCCCGCCACACACACTGGCCCGTATTCACATACTAACACTAACACTTAAGGGGGCGCTCCGGGAATCGGGGGTTACATCGAAAATTGGCAAAAAAGTTGGCAAATGTCAAACTTTACTATACATATATGTAGTATGGCACAAAGGAACACTGGAGGCAAAATTTCAAATCACGTGATCATGTCACGTGACTCCCAGAGCACCAAACGTGAGTGAATTTTCGGCAAACGATAACTCTGCTTATGCTTTGCGTATAGTCACACTTTATATACCAAAATGTAGCTTATGTGCTTCTCTAGTTGAACATTATTTTGGTTTTTACCATTTATGTCGGATTTTGATATAAAATGTCATTATGTGTTTTCGAAGTCGAACTCGAAGTCGAAGTCGAGCAATAAAATTCATATAAAAAAATTTCTAAGCTTTATTTTAAAAAACTAAAAAATTGTTCAACTGCGCAGAGCCTAATACTATAATTGTGCAAAAATTTGTAGAAAAAAATATCTTACCAGCATTTTATAATCGAATGCCGAAAAATTGGTTTTGTATTCACACAGCTTATATTTGAGTCTGCTGCTTCTGAAAATGGTTTCTTGTGCGATTTTTTTGCACAAAACGCAATAAAATTGTTTTAATTTTTCATTACGGCTAATAAAACCTATGTATCGTCTGTTTGCAAAACCTCAAAAAGCGTTGATGCAATGGCTTACTTGCTGAATTTGTGTAAAAGTGGAATAAAATCAGTAAATTGCCCAATTTTTGCCAAATTTTTTGCTATGGAGATATGCACATCAAAACATCAGAAATAGTATTTTGAGCAACTTTCCTTCAAGGCTGATAGGTCGTTTTGGCTGTTTTTAAAAATTAAGGCCCAAATCCTTGATTCCCGGAGCGCCCCCTTAAAGTTAGTGTAAACACTAACTTTAAGTGCTTCGTAGCACTAAATTTTGTGCTACGAAGCACTTAAAATTAGGGTTTACACTAACTTTAAGTGTTAGTGTTAGTATGTGAATACGGGCCACTGACATATATGCCAACTTTGCCAAGTCAAGTACATATGAAGCCAAAGTGAATCGTTTTATGAAAATATGAAATAGCATTTTTAATGTTTACACTAAATATCAAAATTATTAAGTATATGTACATGTGTATATTAAAATGTGATTTTTTCTAAATAATGTCTATATTTAGCTGTTTTATTTGCAAATTTTTTTGTGAATCTTTTGTACACGTTAAAGATTTTATTTCTTGTGTGCATACAAACCTACTGGCTTAGCTCATAAAGAAATCATTAGCTTTGCTGAGGCCACAGGGATTGCAAGGTTGACGACAATGGCGTCGTCATCTTTCGGCAATGTAAGTGGAAAATATTACGTCGTATTATTAAAAAACCTTTTTGTGGCATGTTCTGCTTGTTTAGCTGGTCAGATAATGCATGTGCAGTTAATGAAACGAATGTGTGCCGAGGTTTCCTCAAACAACCAGAACAAAAGCCTTAAAATAAAATAACTTGCAAAATGGATTTTGTGTCTCCTTAAATTAATTTGCGTAATGAAACGTAAGCCCTTTTTGTGTCGGAACACAAAATTGGCATAGAGCACTGTAGGAAATGAGAGTAGTGAACATTTGATTGGGCAGAGCATGCATACGTACGTGGAAAAAAATTTGCAGGCGTGAACCCGTGAAGTGTATGGTTTTTCATAGCAGAGTATACCTCCATCTTAACATCGCTTCAATCATCATCATTTCAGTATTGTGAAGTTGACTGAGGTCGAACTGATGAGTTGATTTTTTACTTTGAAAGTGTTTTTAATGAGAAGAGTATATGTTATGTAGGCACAGCCACAGGCTGCGCATCTGGTAGAATGAAAAAATGTCGGTGATAGTGGTTCTCTCTCAGCCGTAGCTTACGTTAAGGATCCGTGAATCTGTAAATAGATTTTTGTCAAACTATTTGAAGGCATGATGCCAGAGTGCTTTTTAACCGTTATGAAATTGAACTCCATTATTAAGAAAAAGGGGCATGAGACCATTTCATTCATGTTAGTTCTGAGGGCGAGGGGTAATTATTGCTATTGTGTAGCTTCTTGAAAAACACTTAATTTTTCGTCATAAAAATGCTTTATTTAAAGATGAAAAAATAGTGATGTCGACGGCACTGTGATTAAAAACGGAAAAATATATATATATATATAAATATAAAATTATATTTCTTCTTGATAAAATATAAAAATACTCGGTCGACGGCACTGTGATGATTTTGTTTACAATTTTTCAAATTATCAATAATGGGTATGATTGGATTGTCGCATTCGCATGCATACACAGAAAAAAGTATAAATGGGTAATTGAGGTAGTCGGGGTAGTCTGTAAGTTTAAGTCGATTATTTTGGTTTAAAGCTGTGCATTGGATGATTGCAAAGTATTCAGGGTTTTTTCATTTCATAGAACTGGCAGTAAGCTTTTGTTTTCAGCTTTCATTCCAAGGCAGAGGTAAGCTAGTGCCTTGGAATGAATCGTATTTCGCGTTGATGTCTTGCTCGTTTATATTGAGAAAGCTGTCAAGGTTAAAAACGAAATATATATATATATATATGTACTGCATATCTCTACAGCTTTCAGTTGTAGAACTAGACTGTTACGGTTACGCCAGATAATCAGGAAAAGTATATATTGTACTAGTGGCTTGCAAATTACGGCAACTGATTTGGTGAGACGCCCCATGCCGATACATACAAAAAAAGGGAAGAACGGTTTGTTATGGCTTAGTGATGTACGGCAGGTACGAAGTTACGAGCTCAGCGAATTAGTTAAAACGTAGGCGAATCGAAGTGATATATAAAATGGAAAAAAATCCCGTCGTCCTGTTAAGCTGAATAGACAGTTGAGCGTAAGTTTTTCCAGAGGCACGTTAATGAAAAATATCGTAATGATGGGGTGTGCATTGATCTAATTGTAATTTCGCAAACATATATTTACATTTATTCTTTAACTGCATTTTATTATTTTTGTTGTGAGTATATATTTTATTTTAGATGAGTTTCTAAGCTCGCCCCACGCTCTCGTGCACGATTTGGAAGATTTGCTTTCTGTTGGCACGCCGTTTCATTTCTGTGGAGTCTTGTCTTTTCTATAGTTGATATTATATTATCGTGTACGTTATAATATTATTCATTTTTTATTTATTGATTTAACGTGTTATATACAATATTACTTTTGGAATGTTGTGCTGTGATTTCGCTTGTAAATTTTTATATACTGCATTTGCTAGTGGTGTTTGTTTGTGTTTTCTTTTTTTCTGTTGAGATGAACTTTTAAGTTTTTTTATGATGAGCTATTTTCACGATTTTTCTGCATACTTCATTAGTTATCACAGTGCTCTTCGAGTACAATGCTATTTTATTCAAGTCTTATCTAAGTGTATAGAGATTGAATGCATGAAACTTCAAGTGATAAGTATATATATATATATATGTATATATAATATCAAATTGAAGGGAACGACCGTATCTTAAGATTTCTGCCGGATCCTTATTCCTTATCTGAATTGGCTGGATCCGGTCGGATCCGTATTCTAGTCTGAGACACCTATTTTTTCTAAATTAAAAAATTTTCAATTTTTTTGTTTATCATTTATATATAACTTGAGATGTAATCTATAAGTTGCATGTATGACTTAAGTGATTAGTTTAGTTTTAGTGATTGAGAAAATCACAGAAAGCACGTTATGTTATGAAAAGTTGTAATAAAGCTCTGAATACCTCATAAATAGCACAGCCGAAGGCATACATGTGCACGGGGTTTCGGTCTGGGTGGGGGCTTGTCCCGGATTTTTAGAAAATTTAGGGGGGCTTGTCCCGACTTTCCGGGGGCGTGACCTGGGCCCCGTTGCACAAAACACTGATAACTGATAAATTATCAGTTATCAGTAAATTATCAGTAAACTGCGTTGCACGGCGTTTACTGATAACTGATAATTATCAGTTATCAGTTATCAGTTATCAATTGTCAGTTATCAGTGTTGCACAAAATTTACTGATAATTATCAGTTATCAGCTATCAGTAAAATTTCCTGCATTTATCAGTGAATTATCAGTGTTCGGTGCACAGAACGTTAGTGTTCTTGTGCAACGCTAATACTGATAACTGATTACTGATAACTGATAACTGATAAATTTTTGTGCAACGGGGCCCTGACAAAAACGTAATATTTTTTTGCTTAAAAATGGGCAATTTTTGCAAAAAGTGGATTTTTTAGCGATTGTTTAGCTTTTTGGACAATTTTGAAGCATTTTACAGCGATCTGGGCCCCGTTGCACAAAAATTTATCAGTTATCAGTTATCAAGTATCAGTTATCAACTATCAGTTATCAGTTATCAGTATAGCGTTGCACGACATTTATCAGTTATCAAGTATCAGTTATCAGTATCAGTGTTGCACAAGAACACTGATAACTGATAACTGATAAATTATCAGTAAACCGTAAAAAACGTAGAAATTAGCGTTAATTCGACTGTTTTCCTAAAATTTTCTTCGTCATTATATTCACTTTTTTATGAGCTTCAATTTAGAAGCATATATTTTCACATTTGAATCAATTTTTGTATCACTTATACAAAGACAATGCTGTGTGGCTGGCACACTGTATGAAACACACTGGAACACTGAAACAGTTTTCATCCATAATATGGTACCAAAGTATGACACATTAGGCAAACAGCGGCAAAATTGCAAGAAAATTCATTAAAACATTGTTTACATACATCAAAAGTAACTGTAGTTGCTTGAAAATGCTAATAAATAAAATTTATCAGTGAACGAACACTGATAAAAAATTGGCTAAAATTATCAGTTATCAGTTATCAGTGTTTTGCTTTGTGCAACGAACACTGATAATTCACTGATAAATGGCGGAAATTTTACTGATAACTGATAACTGATAAATGATAATTATCAGTAAATTTTGTGCAACACTGATAATTGATAACTGATAACTAATAACTGATAACTGATAATTATCAGTTATCAGTAAACGCCGTGCAACGCAGTTTACTGATAATTTACTGATAACTGATAATTTATCAGTTATCAGTGTTTGGTGCAACGGGGCCCTGGGGCAATTTTTGAGTTTTCATCCACCTTTTTTGGCACCAAGCAGGAGGCTTGTCCTGATGGATGAAAACACAAATCCGAGGGGGGCTTTTCCCGCAGTCTCCAATCTGTGGAGGGGGGCTTGCTCCCCTACAGACCCCCATGACATCTGTGACAGAAGGATGTTGAGACTAGGGCCAAGGACTTAGCAGTAAAATGTTCAGTATAAAATGCGGTGAATTCTACTGAGTTGTCCGTTTTAGTACACTGTAAAGCAGGCAAAAAGACAAATTAAACAGTGGATTAAACAAACGGATGCTACACAAGGCATTATATACTGATATACTGATATTGATAGGGTTTGATGAAATAGACTAATAATGACTAGCCGCAAAGGTGCAGGGGTCTCCTGGAGGCGACAGCCCCCAAGAAATTTGGGGAAAATTTTTTATTTAGGGCAGGGGCCAGTTTTGTCAGTTGGAGACGCAGCAGAAATGTTTTTAGCCGGGCAAGGAAAACCAAACAAGCGTGAGGCAATCCATGGGTTTTCACAATGAAAATTTTCTGCAGTGGATCCCGATCCGGATCCAGTATCAAATCAGCACTTGTCGACGTCAACTATATATTTGTCACAAGGGTCCTCCTTTGGTTTTTTGAAATCGTGAGCAGATCTCCACAGCTGTTCATGTATATATATCTACAAAATTTTAATTCCTAAGTGCAAGCTTCAACTCATTGCCTAAAAAATTACTGGCTTCTGGGGGCTGCCACCCCCAGACCCCAGGCTGTATGTAGTCAATTCATCGAATATCCAGTGAAATTTTAGTCCTTGCTTGATGGCGATGCTATATACTACAGTAAAAGTCGAACGAAAATTTGGCAAAATAAAAATCGTCTGAAAATAGCTGGCTTCTGGGCCGGTATATTCATAGGTGTAAGCCAGGCTTTTTATCTGGACTTGCTTACGCCAATCCATGCCAGGCTTGGAATCACGGCTGTTTGTATTCATGAAACCGTATCCTAGGGTTGTGTGTGAAACCTGTTTTTGCAAAAGCATTTATTTTTCTTTTTTTATTAATTCTCGATATTTTTAAAATCTTGAGACTCGAGTCGCATTGCTGCTGTCGAGCTTTTTACTGAGACTAATCATTTTCTTTACCCGGCCCCGGCCATTGTTTTATTCCGGCCCTGGCCAACACGGTGACCTATGTATAATACCATAATATTCTATATACCGCTGTTCGTAACAGCACATACAAGCCCGTGCATGTGCACTTGTTATGAAATTAATTCCAGGTCCAATTAGAAAGTTGTCACGTACTTATTAGACTTTGAGTTGAGTTTAGCACAGCTTGGTGCTGCCGTCTGTACGTACGTATATAATATATGTATGCTATATACGTAGTAGCGAGCGAGTCAGTTCTGAACTGGGGCACATTGTTAATGCTCAACTGAAGCTCTGGGGTTTCTTTGTACTCCCCATACGCTAGTCAGTAGGAGCAAGCCGTTTGAGGGAATGGGAAAAGAAGGAATATTATTAGATATCTGTATATGCGTGTTAGAATATACGAGTATATATTATATAATATATGCACACGTATATACGTATGTAATGTATATACTCAGTCTCGTAGAATCTTCAGCATGAGCATATTTGTGCGCATATTCTGCGTATTGTATATAAGCAGAGACTTGTGTACGTAATACTGTATAGGCGCATATTATATGGCCGTGTCCTGCTGTCTCGCCTGCGAGCGGACGCGAAGGCTTCTGTTTGGGCCCGCCACCCAGCCACCCTTGCTGATGCGCCACACTTTGGGATGTGGCCGTCAGTTTTCGCATACCGTCACATGCTTTGCGTGCGTGTCTTTACATACGTATGCGGTATGCGGCTGTGGCAGTATGACTGACCTAGGATGTGTGTGTGTGTGTGTGTGCGTGCATGTTTGTGAAGTTTTGTATTATTATTTCGGTTGTTGTCACTGCTTACTGGCTGCTCTTGCTGTGCTGTGCGTTATGCTTGCTTGCTTGCTTGCTTGCTTAGATATTCTTTTGCTTTTCTGGCTGAAGCTACTGTCTCACCAAACTATATGGCCGCTGTTTTTTTCCTTTGTGCTGTGTTTGCGTATATGCATATAATGTTCTGTATATGCATCATGATATTGTATATTTTACGTACATGTATATACATGCGTATGTGTGAGTGTGTGCGTGTTTGTGTACGTGTTTGTCTGAGTCGTGTGTGTATGGACGTATATATATATATATGATAATATATTTTATATATTGATACATTTTTAACTTCAGGCTAGTGTCTGTCGTGCTAATAACGTTTTTCTTTCTCTTTTCTCTTACTTTTACATGACGACCATGTTAGTATCTGTTCTGTGTTCTTGCAGGCTGAACAGCCATGACTGAATGTCTGTATGGTGTTCACTTTCTGGTGAAGCAGTTGGGAATTTTTTTACTCAGCCGTTTCTATTGCCAGCCGTTCAAACTATTATTTTTTTCTTCCTTTCATTCTACGCTTTTTCTAGGTTCAGGCTGTTTCTGACTAACTGCTGCTGCTGCTGCTGTTTTTGTTCTTTATTATTCCTTCATTCGAATTAAATAGCAACAATTTCATAACAAGATGTTTTTTGGGTTGGCTTGTGAATGAGGTGTTCTGGTACATTCGATCGCTAGTGTTTGGGGTAACGGACTGGACTTGACTCTGAAGTTTAGAAACTGCACTGAGGAGTCTCGTCCTGATAGGTCAATTCTGAGGGGGGCGGCTTGTTTCGGAATCTTAAATTTGGAAGAGGACTTGTCCCCCCCATGTAAATCTGTGATTGGTACTCCTGCATATACCTGTTACTCTATTAGTGAGTAAAACTCGGTAAAACATAATGGCGGAGTGGAGTTCTTAGTTTTAGTATATATTAAATTGACTAGACCAAAGAACATTCAACATTCAAGTTTTTCAATTAGTAACTGCAAGTTTCGAAGAGCAAACAGTTAGTAGATTGTATAAACTGATTGTGTAATGTCAACGTAAAAGCGCACGCGTATATACGTACACTTACGGGTCCTACCTAATAGTTTAAACTTTAAGCTGTCTGTCTTATCTGTTTTCTGGGAGCTTTTTTTCTAGACTATTCCTACTCACTGGGCTCGCTTACCGTTTGCTGTTACACACACTTAACAATTTAACATACATATGTGTATACGGCCATACATTATAAGCTTGAGCCCTGTTTACACAGGCAATTTAGCTACTTTATGGGTGGGTAGTATGAAAGTTGAACTTTTCACTGGGTACGGTCTACTTGTGCGTTGCGTATATATGTGTGTGTGTTCAGTCTCTATATTGTAGAAACTCTGGTGTTTAGTGTTTACCTTTTTTTAAAATTATCAGTTGTAAAGTATGTGTTTACAATATGATAGGCTTTTCAAAGTCTAGGGCAGCACTACGACCTTAGTAATGGTATATATAGACATATGATTCGCATACGCTAGTGTTGCATTATTGTACTGTACTTTCTGGCAGAGTTTTATATTACGCTATTCTGATATTGTAAAATTCTTGATAGTATGTTTGCTACAAAACTTGTCTCGATTTAAAATTTATTAGCGTTTTTCTACTATGTTTACTGGCTGGTTTTAGTGTTGAGATATATACGTATGTATGCGGTGCATTGGTGCATATTACGCATACGCGCTTGTGTACGTATACTAACGATGGATTATGATTGGTGTATTCAGTATTGTATAATAGCGCGGTTTCAGTTTAAACTTGATTTTGCTTGCTTGGTCTGCAATTGAAAGTTGCAAATTTATATATAAGTATATATATATATATATATAGTAAAAATATTTTGAAACGAATTTTAAGGGGGGAGGGGGGGTGCGGGCTTGCGCGCCTGATGCATGCCACATTTGCCGTATTTGAGACGTATATATAGGAAAATTTGACACAAAAACCAAAAATAGGTCTGTTAGACGCATCTCAAGGTGTGTGAAGAATAATGCATGGCCACAAACAAATCAGAATTAGCCAATAGAAAAATATATATATAAATGTCAACATTGGCTGATGCCTTGTAAAGCAGGGATTTGGGTCCTTGGAGCCGAGCTGCTGGCCTGCAGCCATTTATTTAGTTTTGCATTCAAAATAGTGCATTCTGCTGCGCTTAACACCCTCAACAGTCACCACTTTATTGTGCGTCAAATAATTTGCGTTGCTAATTGATAATTCGCGTTGATAATTTGCAATGCTGAATCTTTATAGCATTTTTTTTAGCATTTCTGCAGACATTTTCGTCGTTCATATAATATATTATGTATATATTAATTTCTCTAAAACAAAACCTGTCAAGTGTCAGCTGTTGAGAGTCGGTGTATAGATGAGTCATGCATTCGGCTGATTATAGCCTGTGCGTGCGCCCTGCACACATGTATAGACAGTGGCACGGACCTATACTGACATTCCAGGTTCAAGGGGGGGGGGGGTTCCGCCGGTGGAAACCAGGAGAGGGACGGTTTTATGCGTTTGCAAATTTTTTGCCAAGGGGCTGCGCCTCTGACTATTCAGTTGATTTCAGAAAATGGGTACTTTTGATGAAATTAAGTTTTTTTTACTGTAAAAGTTTGGGCCAACAAGCGTCAAAATAGCTGCCTTTTGGCATAGAAATTATAGAAATTGCGTCTAGTCCTGGTGTGAAGGTGAAGCGATCTAATGTTCGCGAGGCTGAGGCAAATTTTCAACATGTTTTATCTGGATAGGTATGATCGTGACAGCGTGTTCAGTTGGTTTGTTGGCTAGGAAATTTATTTTCATTAAGTCGCCGTCAATCGTCATAATGTTTTATTTTGTTGCGCGGCTAGAAATGCACAAGGGAGTTAATAAACGACATTTGTGTTATACACGAAAAGTAAAATTTTTGTGATCGTGACACGCAAATGTTTTTTTTAGTTTTTTAATGTTCTGACTTCT
>JASANF010005455.1:0-2500 GCA_030248245.1 Trissonchulus sp. WLG1_4
ACGTCTCCAATGGATTAAATTTGGCCTGCAAATCAAAAATTTTCCCAATTTTTTTTCTGGGGGCTGCCGCCCCCAAACCCCTGCTACTATGTGGTTTACTATTCCTCTTTATTGTCTTTTATCAAAGCCTATGCATGTATACACAACTACATTATGCTGCATGTGCATGTCTACACGAGTATATTATGCTACATTTACTTGTGGAATACACCGTCTGATATGGCACTCCCATCTTTTGTTTTAAATTTTGTCGGAAAAATTTCTGATACGTCTCCAGTTGACCAAATTCGGTCTAAAAATTGGAAAAATCGCCAATTTTTTATGGGGGCTGCCGCCCCCAGACCCCTGCAACCTTGTGTCCTTTGATTTTAATGGTCTGGCCGGAAAAACTTTCTGATACGCCTCCAATTGACAGAATTTGGCCAAGAAATCGAAAATTTTCCCTATTTTTTTCTGGGGGCTGCCGCCAC
Source organism: Trissonchulus sp. WLG1_4 (assembly GCA_030248245.1). Taxonomy (NCBI): domain Eukaryota; kingdom Metazoa; phylum Nematoda; class Enoplea; order Enoplida; family Ironidae; genus Trissonchulus; species Trissonchulus sp. WLG1_4. The sequence continues at coordinate 471 of JASANF010005455.1, forward strand.
CAGACCCCTGCAGCCGTGTGGTTTAGTAATCTTACGTGTAAGGCGTTTTACGAGTGTTAAAATTGCTAAAATGTGCATTTTAACCCATTACAAAAAATCGAAAAGTCATTCCCCCCCCCCCCGAAATTTTTTTCTGGGTACGCCACTGGTTGGGTGTATATTTTAGCAGAACATTGGTAATTCCATTTCAAGCTGAGCGATTTTTAACTAAATTCAGCCAAACAGTGTCTGAAATTGCTATTTTCTGGCGTGACCAAGGACAAATTGAGTCTGCTTTGGGACAGAGGTCAAAATTTCACAGTAAAGTAGACACGGCCCCACATCCACACAAAAGGAGGAAAGAACCAGGAACGTAACCAACATTACCGTGATGTAATTGTTAGTTATATATACATATATACATAAGGTGTCTGACCATGGTCTTGTAAGTTTACCTAAAAACTTGTAAAAAGTCATTAAACAAATAGGTGAAAAAATGGCAAAAAATGACCCAAAGTCTCGGTTTTGGCGGTCTCGGAATTTGGTCTCGGTCTCGGTAGTCTCGGTTTCGTGGTCTCGGTCTCGGTCTCGGTCTCGGAAAAAAAACCGAGACTTCCATCCCTAGTATCCACCCCCCCCCACCCTGCGGGGGGTCGGCACCCCCCCCCCTCAGACATCCGGCACCCCCCCTCAACCCCCCACCCCCCCCCTCTGATGGCCAAGAAAGTGCCCCAAAAATGCGTAAAAAATTGAAAAATTGCAAAACATTTTCGCCTGCGGCCAAAAAAGTACCCCAAAAATGAGTTGAAAATCGAAAAATTCTGAAAAATTTTCGGCTATCGCCGAAAAATGGCCAAAACTAGGCACCACGACCCCCCCCTTGCGCCAGGGGTCGGGCACCCCCCCTCAAAGATTCCCCCCGTGCATCTCTGCTGAACACCTACATACTATAGCTTATTGTGTGAAAAGTTCATGATAAAAACAGTATATATCACCAGGGGCGTACCCAGAAAAAAGTTTAGGGGGGAATGACTTTTCGATTTTTTGTAATGGGTTAAAATGCATTTTTTAGCAATTGAACTCTTATAAGACGCTTTACAAACGTAAGATCACTAAACCACAAAGTTGCAGGGGTCTGGGGGCGGCAGCCCCCAGAAAAAACGTTGCGATTTTTCCAATTTTTAGACCGGATTTGGTCAACTGGAGACGTATCAGAAATTTTTTCCGACAGATCAATTAAAACAAAAGATGGTAACTTCACATCAGACATGAAGCATAATGTACTCAATACTCATGTATGCATGCATAGGCTTTGACGAAAAATAATAACAAAGAATAGTAAGCCACAGAGTCGCAGGGGTTTGGGTGCGCCTCACGAAAAATAGGGGGACATTTTTTATTTTTAGAACAAATTTGGTCAATTGGAGTCAATTGGCCGAACCAAAAAATCCAAAGGGGGAGGGACCCTTGTGTTAAAGTTAACGCTAAACCTTGTATTACATTTTTTACTAAACCTAATAGAACTGTCAAACCGTAAAAGCTACAAAATTCTACACAAAAGACAAGCAGTATAACTTATATACAATTATTAATACATAGAGCAACATGGGAAAAGACGCGACAGCGACACACACTAGGAACACACGACACGACAGGCTGCTATGTACGCAGTCTGTCAACAGTCAGGAAATCAGGGCCGGGCCGGGCCAAAATCAGGGCCGGGCCGGCCTTGAGGCCCTGATGGCACAGCGGCCCGCCGCCCGGCCCTCAGGCCGTAAAGCTCATCTCTAACATAAAATGTTCAAAAATTGCTATAAATATGCATATACTTTTTTTGCTAAAACACGCTAAAATTGTTAGTGTTCTGTGTATGTCATTTACTAAGTGCCGATACACCGATATAAATATATAGCTGGCGGGCAAGTAAACCCACCCCATTTTTTTGGAGGAAAAGCCACCCCGGTTCCAGAACTTGGGTACGTGGTACAGGTATAAAAATTTACCAGTGTATAGTACACTCCCTGTAGGCAAACGTATAAAAGCGGTATTCA
>JASANF010005455.1:7500-41173 GCA_030248245.1 Trissonchulus sp. WLG1_4
CCCATCCCCTCTCCGGGCCCCCCGAAAGTTCCGGGGGGTCGGTGGATCTGTCCATGGAAGATGAGCAGCCTGATGATGATCAAGAAGAAGAGGAAATCTTGGGTAGGGAGGGGGCTTTGGATGGATTTATCATTAGAAATATTGTTTTTTTGACGGAAGTTGCTTTTTGGTTTTTTATACCGTCTTATTGGTATTCGTTAATTTTTTTTAAGGGGGGGGCTCTCCGGCCAGATTCTGGGGACCCTCCTCCCTTATCTGCCAAAAATACCCTAAATTTTGCAAAATTGTCTCAAAAAAGTGTCCTTTTTACTAATTTTACCCAAAGGTTCGGAACCCTCTCGGCACGGCTCCTTGAGTTGAGGGGTCCCCCTTCATACATGTATCTATATTCGTATGTGTGTTCAGTGTTGTCATGTAGTTTAGTATTGTATCTGTATTTTTGTCATCTAATTTTTCATGTCATAGTCACTAAGGTGAAATAAGTCAAAGTTGTGAGCTTTTTTTATTTTTTGAGGTTTGAAAAAAACAATAGTCAGTTTTTTAATTAATCAATATTTTTTCAGGCTCTGACGACGACGAACAAGAGGATCCCCGGGACTACCGCAAGGGGGGCTACCACCCGGTCAATATAGGGGACGTGTTCAATGGGCGATATCACGTGATTAGGAAGATTGGCTGGGGACATTTCTCCACTGTTTGGCTGTGCTGGGATGTCAGGTAGAGACAGACATAGACTATTGCTTTATAATACATCATGGAATTTATTTCAGTCTGTTCAGCAGCTTACATCTTTGCTATCAATTTTTGACCATCCAAACATGTATAAGGGAGGGCATGGGGGACCAAAAAAATCGAGGGCCCTGGGGGAAGATCCTGAGAATTTATCGGCGAAATTTGGTAAAAATGACTCTTTTTTCGAAAATTTCACAAAGTTTTGCAAATAATTGGATGTTTATGGTGGGTCAGAGAAAAGGGACCCCAAAATATTGCCGGACAGCCCTCCCCCTTAATTTTTAACTGCGTTACATCATGTATGTTCTGGACTGACTCTAAACACGACCTGAGACCTGGCTGGACCTTTACATCTGTTGATTTATTTATTTACTGCTTTATTTACTAATGCTAAATATGGAAGCCAACCCCCCCACAGACTTTAGCCACCCCTCGCCCTCTGACAGCGGAAGCACCGCACAAAAATAAGCTAAAAATCACAAAAAATGTTCGGCTGTCGCTAGGAAAAAAACCAAATTAGGGACCGGGCCGGCCGCTCCTGGGCCTTGAAATTTAGACCCGGGCAGGCCTAGAATCGCAGGGACAAAAACTGCGAGGCATGACCTGACCTGTCTGGTGGGAAGTAGGTTTTTTATTTATTTAATTTATTTATTTATTTATTTATCTATTTATTTATTTTACCTCTCGTTTTGTGCATTTCGAACCAGTAACCAACCAGCTTGTCCGTAACTGCGCAAACAGGTTAAGGTCAAAGGTAGAACCGTTATTGTATTGCTACTAAAAACAGTAAAGCACAACTAATGTGCCTGTGGCCGTGGCGCTCAAATCTTTCCAAGATTAATCTTTCCAAGATTTGACAACAACCCCTTACCTTACCTCAAAGTATTGGGCATGCTTTAGCCTTGTTTTGAGAGAAAGGTACCGTGAAACTAAAAATTTGGTCATGATGATTTTAAAATGCTCCAAAAGGGAGAAGGAAGCCGAAATGTTACGCAAAGTATCAGAATTTGCTAAAAATGTCACACATTTATGAATAATTTTGCAATTGTGTGAGATAAAATTCCCCAAGCGTTCGGTCAATCCGCCCGTACCCAGACTTTACCTTTTTCAGCTTAAATTACCGTTTTTTCACAAATTTCAGAAATTCCGTAACAAGCCCCCCTTAGACTGACCTCATGTACTGCGCACATGTATGACTGTAAGCTTAAGCTGTATGGGTATTTTATTTTGCTATGTATTAGGTATATACGTAAGTATATAATACGTATATGTTTAGATTATTGTCATTGTTGGGTGAATAATTACTGAATATGTGACTAAGTGCAGAAAAAACGTATTTGTTAGCATATATTTTAGTCAGATTTTTTTATTCATATTTCTAACTCCATACATATATGGGGGATGGGGGAGGGGGACCCCCCTCTGAAAAGAGCCGCGGGCAGGGTCTCCAGAGTTTGGGCAAAATAGGTAAAAATTGGCACTTTTTGTCCTAAATTCCACAAAATTTTGCAAAATTTGGGCTATTTTGGGCGATCAGGGGGCAAGAGTAGGGTGAGGGACGAGGGTCCCCAAAATTTAGCCGGAGAAGCACACCAAAAAATTTTGACCCCGTTACATGCAATGTTCTACTCTAGTGTTATAAAATGCAGGAAAAACAGTTATTTAACATTTTGCAATTCGGACTTTAGTGAGGCTTCTTTCATCGGAGCAAATTCATTGAAACAGAAAGTGTAAACTTGGCTGCGATAGGGCACATTTGCGATTTACGGCGTGATAATGGTGAAAAATTGGCAATTCTTTTGCGTTCCAAATGAACCGAGAAGGAAAAATTTAAGCATATTTTTTCGTTAAAAAGGTGAAAGTTTTTAGCGGTTGCTTGTTAACTAACGTATATGAATATATGCTTCCATCTTGATTAATAGCTATTATAGTTGTGCTGAAATGTGTTGAACATATATACGCAGTGAGTGAGTTGTCAAAGGAAATGGTGAACCAAATTTAATGTTAAGATGATAAAAGAAAAAATGAAAAGGAAGTTAAAAGAAAATGAAAGCTGTGGAGTTTACTGAAAAATTTTAATCAGTGCATATCGATGAGTCCCTTCAGTCCCGTGATGTTTATTTCCGATATCTTTCGTCCCTGAATCTTGGACTGAAATAAGACCAGTCCGTTTAAACCTGGTAAGGGAAAAACAAATGGATGGACGGTTATACATTGTTGACCCTTGGTTATTTTTTTACAATGACCCGCCCATTCCTTTCCCCAATTTCAAGACTTCAGTCCGGTGCATATATACTTGTCCTTGAGGACACAGGATTTTTTAAATTTTAGACAATTTTTTTTGTCTCGGTACGCCACTGTAAGATAACGCTAACTAGCAGTATTGCTGCAGCGCAACGGTACTGTAAAGCCATAATCTCATTTTGACAAACGGAAAATAAAAATGACGACATGAGTTTAAAAATGACGCCAGAACGATGAAATCCTATTTTGAAAAAACCCTGCTCTCTGGTCAAATTTTGGGGAACCTCCCCCCCTGTTCGGCCAAAAATACCCTAAAGTTTGCATAATTTTGTATTTTTTTCGCAAAAAAATGTCATTTTTATCAGATTTTGCCCAGATTTTCGTGACTCTGCCCCCCGGCCCCTCGATTTGGGTGGAGGGGGTTCCCCCATGTCCATTCCATACATGTATAGTGTATACATGTATTTTGTTTTTTGTGCGTTGTTTCAGGGAGACACGTTTTGTGGCGCTGAAGATAGTGAAGAGCGCTGAGCACTACACGGAAACGGCGCTGGACGAAATCAAACTGTTGAAGTGCGTACGCGACTCCGACCCCGAGGACCCGTTTGGCAGTCGCGTCGTGCAGCTGCTAGATGACTTCCGCGTGACGGGCGTCAACGGGAGCCACGTGTGCATGGTGTTCGAAGTGCTGGGGCATAATTTGCTCAAGTTCATCATACGCTCCAACTACCAAGGGATTCCCATACATAATGTCAAGCTCATCATCAAACAAGTATGTGGTATCAAGACTATAATCTTATATACCCTATATAGAAGAAGAGTGATACACTCTTCAGCCTGCCTGTGTTCTAGTGCAGGCAGATGCGCTCGTTAATATCAGCCCACAGCTTCATTAAACATGTATATATATATATGGCCAATCTGAAGCGAGCACCTCGCCTGATTGGCCAGACGTCTGTGCACGTGCTCCAATTTTCTTGTATATAGAGTGAGACACTATTATGTACTTCTAGGTAGTATTATGTAGATGTAAGAAAAGGAAGGATAGAGGAGCACCTTTACTTCGAGGGTCCGGGGAAGAGAGTCTTGATCAACAGGAGGGGGGGGAGAGGGTGGGTCATTATTGCACTTTTTTGAAATTTAGAAAATTTAGGGTATTTAGGCTTTTGAAGGGAGGGAGAGTGTCGCCTAAATTTTCCCAGAGTGTCCCCGCCAAAGTGTTGATCCCGTTACATGTACGAATAAATTATATGGTTCTCTCGCTCTGTTTTCTTAGGTTTTATGCTTATATTTTTAGGGTAGATTTGGTCGATAAGAGGGGTTGATCCAATTTGACCAGTGTGCCCCGCCCCCACCCCTATTTTGACACTGTTACGCACGTTATATTTGGGAGGATGATTCGGTCCCAGCCCCAGGGAAGGGAGGGGGCGTCCCGCTGATGGTAAAAAAGGGGAGAGGGTTCCAGCGTGAGAAGGATTTTCGGCCAAAAATGGAAAAAATCAGCAATTTTTATGAAAATTGAGCGATCTTTACCAAAATTTTGGCCAAAATATTGTCACAATTGGTGCTTTTTAGTCAAAAAAGGGTAAAAATTGCGTCGCTTTGCGAGAGGGTGCTTCATAAATCCGTAGACTCAGGGGATGGAGCGCCCACTAAAGGGGGAAGGGAAGGGTACCCAAAATTTTTGTGCTGTTACTTTTTTGCCCTGTTATATTTATATGTCTGCTAGCTGTTCACCTGTATTGTGTGTTTGTTGTGTTTAGGTTTTGGAGGGCCTGGCCTATTTGCACAGCAAGTGTCACATCATCCATACGGACATCAAGCCGGAGAATATTCTCATCTGCATCGGTCAGGACCAGATTCGGCGCATGGCCGAGGACGCCCTGTTGTCCTCCAAGCTGGGCCTCAAACTGTCCGGCAGTGCCATTTGCACAGCGCCGCGAGAGGTGCGCGAACAGCTGCAACAGCAACAGCCCAAAATGTCCAAGAACAAGAAGAAAAAGATGCGACGCAAACAAAAGCAACAGCAGAAGCTACTGGAAGAACAGTTGCAGCAAATCGAGGGGCTGGAAGTGTCCGTGTCGGCAGATGCCGCTGCTGTGGCAGCGACACTGCTGGGCAGCAGTCCGCGCGGCGGCGAGGGCCCACTGGGGGGCCCGCCTGGGCTGCGCTTTCCGGCCCCCGGCGATCTGATGCCCGGCGCCCCCCGCCACCATTCGGCCGACGCCTGCTGTCTGGGCGACTCGCCCCCCCTCGCCGGCAGTGCCCTGGCCTCCCCCCGCAGCGAACAGGACGCAAGCGTCAGCGGCACCGGCACCGGCCCTCCCTATCATTCGAGCGCGGCTGAGTTTGAAGCCACTAAAGCCTACCTGTCGATGGCAGCTAATCAACGTGAGTGTTGTTTGGGAATGGGGGGGGTATTTAAGTTGAGCTATCATGGGTGGGGGGGGCAGATCGGGTGAATTGGGGGGGGGGGCTTGAACTGTTCCGGCCCGCTTCACATATCTTATTTTGTACATGCCTTTAGAGCATTAATTGTAAACTGCATTCATGAGAACATTGTAATGTGTGAAATTGTTAGTATTGATTAAATTTACTAAAGTCTGACCAAAACTGTTGAACATGAATTCATTACAACAATAAAATTTTCAAGCATCAAGAGTACAGCTAGTAGCTGCTGAAATCACGCCACTTTTTTGTCACTGCTCATTATTGTTTTGTCAGACTTCAGTAAGGAAAGAGTAAGTTTCTGCCATCAAGAGTACCGTGAGGAGCTGCTAAACTGTTGAAAATTGATAAGTAACACAAAAAGAATATTTCTAAGCCTAATACAAAAAGAATGTTTCTAAGACTAATTTCAGCCATCAAGAGTACAGCGAGAAGCTGCTAAAATCACGCCACCTTTTTTTGTCACTGCTCACCATTTTTGTCAGACTCAGACTGTACGAATGGAGTAAATGCCAGCCATCAAGAGTACAGCGAGAGTCCACATTTTAGATGCTGTCTTCGTTTTTAGTGTCCAAGTGGATGCCTTGGCCCAAGTCGGACGGGCCCGTCGTTTGCCAGCCGTCTTTCAGCAGCAGTAGCAGGAGCACAGGGCCAGCGCACAACGAACCCCCGGAGACCGACCCCACCTCCCAGCCCCCTGCGATCTCCAAGGCTGCCTCGGAACCCCTGCAGCCAGGGGCCCCCCCTCTGGGCGACCTGGATCGTGCCAGTCCGGGCAGCAGTCAGGCCAATGCGGAAGGGGGGACGCTGGACTTTGTCAGTGCCCAGGGTAGCCCCGCCCCCCTGCTCCTATTAGACGAGCCACCGCAGCTCGGGGAGGCGGAGCCTATGGTGGCCAATCGGACATATGCAACGGCCGACGAAGATCCCCCGGTCCCCCCTGGACCGGCTCCCTACGAATCCGGCCTAAGCCCGCCCCCCGCGACTCTGGGTCGTAAGCGATCCTCTTGTTCGGGTAGTGAGGATCGTGCCGTTGACACCGCCACAGGGGGGACCTCGTGGGTGAATGGAAATGATGGGGATTCGTCCGGCAGGGAGGGCCAGGGGGCTGAAATGGGGGGGCGGGGCGCGGGAGGGAGCAAGGTTGCCCTGAATGGCACTCTGGCAGAATCAGAGGTGGCCAAATTGAAGAAATCTCAAAAAATTGACTTTAAACATCACAACAACAACAACAACAATAATAATAATAACAATCACAATTCGACGACGACTATATCAGAAAGCGCAGACAATTCGTGTCTCGGGGCCCCCCTGGATACGGACGGTATTCTGCCTCTCTTGTCTCCCATTACCAATGGTTAGTAAAATATACTTTATTTAAATTGTAAATTTTAAGTATATGTATAACTTTTAATTTTAGGTAAAAGTTAATTTTTATTTTTAATGTGATTAATTACGTTTTTGCAATGCGATGCAACGCAATTGTACTTGACGCAACATTATAGAAAGCTAAAGCTATGACTGACTGTTTTGCATGAACATTTAGTTATTAAATGCCCAAGTTTTGTATCCGGCACTTTTGTAAAAATCCGGCACCATTTTTTTTCCGAACCATGCCAGTTATGGTATGATGACTAATTAATTAAGTAAGCGAGAATTAAGTTGCTCCTACACGTTGAAATGGCTACGTGTCAGCTATTAGTAAACTTTGTTCCGTGCCTAGATAATTGAGCTTGGTATTTCAAATCTGGTGGCAGTTGCCCCATCGTTGATTCCCGTACACCTGCACATGCGGCTGTTATCAACAATTGTGACTCTTGAGCTCTGAGGACCCTAATGCCCGGCTCATACACGTCCTTGTCCTTGACCCTATCGTTTTGTCGTTGTGTCCTTAAGTGACTCTAAGGGCCTATTCCTTTACCGGATTAAAGGGTTAATTATAATCGGTCTAAACGGTTTAAAAATTAAGCTTAAAAATGCCATTTCAAAACCTCCGGATTAAACGGACTAAACTTCTAGCGCGCTGCTTTTTGATCGGACTAAACGGACTTAACTATGCACGCTAATGTTAAACGCACAAGTCCTATCCAGAAAAGGAAAAAAAACCTTAACCCCCTCCCTTCAAACCAAAAACAAGAAAATACGCTAACTTTCGGATTAATAAAAATAATATTTAGGTTCACTTTGCGAATCGTATTCAAAAAGTTGGCCTGAACGCTTGTGTCAATTCTTCACAAAAGCTGACCGAAATTGGTCCTTGTCCGTGTCGCTATGTTCAAGGACTGCTATGAACCGCGCCTCAAGACTACACAATAATATGAATAATATTATGTACTCTTTGTGTGTGTTCATTTCAGACAAGCCCCCCCTGGGTCTGCCCCCGCTGTCCCCCCGCGCCCTGCTGGCCCGAGGTGACCACGGTCTCCCCCCACACCACCGCGCCCGCTACGACCCTGTCTACCACCCTTGTCACATCCAGTGCAAAATTGCCGACCTGGGAAACGCTTGCTGGACGGTAGGCGTGCTTTCTGGTGGCTTAGAAAGGATATTCAGGGGGGGCACTAAATGACGCTACTCATATTGTGACGTGGTGTTTTTAGTGTTGATTTTATCGACATCTTCTTCTGAATCTAGACTAGTTTTGTCTAAAAATAAACAGTCTAAAGTCTGACCAGAATTTGCTGAACCCTGAGACAAAACAGGCATATAGCTTGCTTTTTGCGACTACTCGCTGTACTCTTGATGCTGACAATTCGTTCTTTTCGTAATAAAATCGCGTGTTTCCGTGTATCTCAGGGTCCAGCATTTTTTAGTCATACTTTATTTAGTTCATTCTTGTCTTTAAGTACATATTTTGGTGAGCTGTTGTGACAAATTGACCAATAATTGGTTTTGGCTAATTTTTTGCACTAGTCTTTGTCAAATTTTGTCCGTGAGCATTTTTTTACATTGCTTAAGATAAAAGGACAAGGCCAGGAATAAAGCACGAGTACGAACTGCACTTTTTTATTATACGATTAATATAGGAAGTTTATATTGGTAATGGTGGTAGGCCTAGGCCAAAGCTATGCGCTAGTCATATTATAAAAACGTACGTAAAACCGCGGTTTAGTAAAACCGCCTTTGTGAAATCCACCCTTGAGCCCGGTTCATACTCGTCCTTGTCATTGTCCCTATAGTTTTGTCCTTAAGCAATTCCAAGAGGCCTACCTGGCTGAATGAGCCAAATTTTTGCATGCAGATGGCTGAGGTCACTTTCAGATCATATACAAAAAATTAGTCTTAACACTTCTGTCAATTCTTCACAGGAGCTGGCCGAAGTTTGTCCTTGTGCTTGTCCCGTTGTCCTTAAGCCTTAAGGACAAGTATGAACCGAGCTTTAGAGTGTGAATGGACTGTTCTGTTTTCAGCATCATCATTTCACCGAGGACATCCAGACGCGACAGTACCGAAGTCTGGAGGTGTTAATCGGAGCCGGCTACGGACCTCCGGCCGATATTTGGAGCACGGCTTGCATGGTTGGTTAGAGTCTGTGTCCGGTTTAGATTATACGTGGACGTGGGGTTGGGTTTCTCCCCCCCCCCCCCCCCAGAAGCAACTTTAACCCTTTCAGACAGGTGCTTCACCCCCCCTTTCGAATGTTTTGAAGGTAGCTCACGAAGCCAAAATCGGTGGCTCGCAAAGGAAATATCTGCTCCGCACCCCCCGGTGGCTCACTCCCCAGAATGAGCTACCTGCCCATGTATTGACGTATGGTTTAGTGTTTAGATTCCAGAGTTCAATTGTACAAATATTGCTTGCTTATTACCTAGTAATGAGTAATATTAATTTTTTTGTGTAGTGTAGGTGCGTTATTATACTCAAGACTCAATTTTAGTTGTTTTGGCTCGATTCATACTTACAGCCGTATGTCTGTTCAGCGTGCAGAATGACGTCACTAGCAGCCTAGTGCAGTGGACCAGCCAGCGCCGGTGACGTCATTATTTCGTAATTTTGTCGGCTGAACGGACATACGGCTGTAGTAAGTCTGAATCGACCCCTAGTTTATATCATTGTGTTGGTTGTAGGCATTCGAGCTTGCGACCGGCGACTACCTGTTCGAGCCCCACAGCGGGGAGGGCTACTCCCGAGACGAGGACCATCTGGCACACATCATCGAGCTGCTGGGCACCATCCCACGGCACATCATCCAGCAGGGGCGCTACAGTCGCGAAGTGTTCACCAAGAATGGCGAACTGCGCCATATACAACGCCTGAGGCCCTGGGGTCTGCAGGAAGTGTTGATGGAGAAATATGAGTGGCCCGAGGCCCAGGCACGTGACTTTACACAGTTCCTACAGCCTATGCTCCACTTTGACCAGAACAAACGGGCCTCGGCCAATGAGTGTCTGCAACACCCCTGGCTAGCCGACGTGGGGGGTACCGGAACAGGAACCGGAACCGGGCGGGAGGGGGCAGCGGTACCGGAACCAAGGAAGGGACCGTCGTGGGTGGCCGATGATGACGGATCCCCCCCGGACACACCCACTAGACGACATTTGTCCTCATAATACTACTGATAATAATGCTGTGCCAAGAGTACATATTAATAGGGTTTCACTCTTAGGGAAGAGTGAGACCGTATTAATGTGTACTCTTGATGCTGCTGTACTATACTATAATTATTGGCTGCTGATATTTTGTGACTGTGACTGGTTTTAGAGATAGTAAGTACCATAATTTGAGTTCTGGAATGAGTGGAATTGCAGAAAAACAGCCTAATGGAATGGCTGGGTTGATTTAAATTCATAAATTTATTTGACCTTTACGAGAAACAAAAAATTTCGCAAAGTAGTTACTTAGTTTTGCTTTTCCCTACTCACGTAGGTTGGCTGTCCAGATTCGACTTTTAGTCATTTTTTCTTGTTTTACTTTTCAATTTGCACACTGCAGATTTTAAAACTATTTTTCAAAGTTTTTCAGTCACAGTAAACACATCTGCACCCTTTATTTGGTGACACTAACTGACTGCTGGGTAGTTTATAACTCTATCCTTCCTTTGCTATTAATTGTGGCTTGAGTTTTTAGTTCCAATATTTTTCAGGAGTTTTCATATTTTATACCCTCAATGATAAAAATTTTGTTTAAAGTTTTTAAAATGTGTTTACAAAATTAGTATCGCAAAATTTTGCGGATGAAGGATGGAGTTTAGACTGAACTTAATTGTTTTGAGGCGCCTATTTATTGGATTCAACTGGATTGGAATAACTTTAATAGGTTTAAATCCATTTAATCTAAAGCCCGGTCCATACTCGTCCTTGAACTATTCCAAGAAAACTTCTGGGCCTAATGTGGCAAATTTTTTCGTCAGAACAGTGTTGAAGCCCAAACTGGTGTGTATGCATTATGCAAAAAAAGTAGCCAATACCTTTGGGCAATTTTTTACAGCAGCTGACCAAAATTTGTCCTTATCCAATCACCAATCAAATAGAAATCGAGCGGATTGGATTTAATTCCGTTTGATACTTGAGTACAGTATTACGCTAAGTTTGTGGCGTACGAGGTCCTAAGTCCTTGATTTGTGAGTTTGACTTGACTTTTTGTGTAATGTACACTGATTAATATATCATTGTTGCAGACTTAACTGTTTGGACGTATTTTTATCAGAGCTTCATGTCTCGACTTTAAACGTGCAGTATATAAGTCTTTTTACACTGATTTGCTCTTCATATAGTATTTGTCTATTAATTTTTGTCATTTTTACACGTTTTGTGTATCAATATGTTGGCATTAAGTGTGCGGTTTGTCGTATGTATACACATACTTGCGCACGCGCGTGTACACGTATTATATACACTTGTGTACGTATATACGTGTATACAGTTTCTGTCCATACTGGTTGCGTGTATCAATAATAGTTTTTTTTGCATAATTATGTTGATTTGTGAGGAATTCAGTTTCGTAAAATCGTTCAAAGTTTAAAATTAAATTGTGTTTGCTACCCACAGTTTTCTTAGATTCGGTGTAGCCGATGACGTTAAACCTAGCGTTTTGGAATTTCGACGTTACACTTATATATTTAACATTTGATAATTGGATAAATATTATAATAACATATATAATAATAGTAACTTTGAATTTGACATTAGATTTAGCAGTTTAGAAATTTATGTGAGTTTATAAATGATAAATAGAAATTGAACTTGAACGTAGACGATTTTATGAAACTGATTCTGTCTGGTGACATCGGCACGGCGGCCCATCCCCGGGCAAGCCTGATGGCACGCCACTCCACTACTGTGATACGTAATTCTGCGTTGTCTATTCTCTGTCATTCATATTGTCTGTCTTTGGTCTGGTTGAGATAGTCTTAAGTGGACTAATCATATTAGCGAACTGGGCTTAAACTTTATTCGGCTTGTTTTTCAAGTATGACGAATTACACAACTCTATTTGCATCACCAAGTGCAACACACTCAATCTATTCTGGTGTACTTTGTGTAACTCAGTGTTAGGGTAGATCAAATAGATAGACTGGTTTTAATTCCACTGTTTACCTGAAAAAATATCGTTCATATTTTGGTTTTATTACATTTTAACTTATCGATTTGGTAAGCTTGTGCGATTTGTTACTGAGTTGATATTTGAATAAAGCTGAGTCTAATCCGCTATAGTCAATTAAGATTAAGCCCATTTTGTAACCTCAGTTATGGATTTAGCTTAACGGTCGTAACTAAATTGAATATGAAAATTTATTTATCTTTAGAATGCATATTTGAAGCTTAAAAAATTAAGTTTAAATGTAACACTTTATTATTTTAAAGCAGGTTTAACTATTTTCAGTTTTTAAGTCTCGAAACAAGAAACCTTTTTCCTTGCGACCATTGTAAAACTTGTCCACCCGTGGTGGTTTTACCAATCTTTGTTTTTTGCACTCGCTGTTTATTTTTTGCCATTGAACATAATGTAAAATAGCAGAACAGTGAAGCTTGCTTCATACATATATAATCAAAGCTATGTATATACGGGGTCCGTATGTAAGCGGAGACACCTTAGGGTCAAGTATGAATCAAGTTGAACTGAAAAAAGTTAAACAATGGACTTGTTTTTTTATTAACTATGATTTTTACAACTTCATTTCATGCATTTTGTGTAACTGATTAATGTGGCAGCTTTTAAAAAGTGATTATGGGTTTTCTGCTAGGTAACTTTTGTGGTCTTACCTTTTTATACATGAAAAGTACGCATAAAAATTTGTATTTCCCAGTATTTATTTCAGTGCTTTTCGAGTAATATTCTGATTAATTTATATTTAGCCTAAAACATAGTATTTTTATATGGAGCGCACCTTTACCCAGTTAAAATCGGTTTACAAAAATTGAATCGTTTCATGTGCCTAGTTTAGAATGAGTTTCTTTGGTTGCCGAAACATTATTGTATTTATGCGTGTATCTATTTGTAATTTCAGTCTGTTCTATTTAAGGTACCACCCGTTGTTGCCTTGTGTCGTCTGTTTTATGTCCCCCCTTTCTGTCTGTGCGTTTGTCCGTGCTATTTGTTCGTCTGTCTGTCGTGTCTGCCTGTTCCGAATAGCTCTCGTGATTAGTAAATGGCGTGTCGTCCGTCTTTTTAAGATACACTAGTTTACAGTAAACAGTTTACTGACACTAACGACTAGTTGTAGTAACTTAGTAAGTTATTGTTACACAGATAATTAGCGTGTTTAGCGTGCACAATGACAGTAGCCGTTCGTTAATGTGTACACGCTGTTAGTAGCCTTCGAAAATAATTACACGGATAGTGATTTTGTAACCCTGCGCAGCCCTGTCAATTTCATAGGTGTGTTATTTTTGTCTCAGGGTCTAGCAATTTTTAGTCAGTAGTGAAACTTGGGACCTAAATCTAATCTTCGCAAGCACATTTGAAATAAAAAGAGTGTACACCTATGTATGTAATGGTAATGTAATAGGTATATAGTAATGTATATATAGTACATATATATACACTCCTCTCCTTAACGGACATGAAGTAATACCTATGTACAAGAGGGTAAACTGTACCTTGAGGGTAGATTCATACTTCAGTACAGCATTCGGGTTAGCGTGAGCGGACATAGGGCACACGGATATATAAGGGGCGTTTCGTACGTTTGGCCCAATAGTAGTGTCCTACACCGTTAACTTGTTATAAAATTGCCAACTTGGCCAACTGAACTTGGCCAACTTAAGTTGGCCAAGTTGATTTGGCCAACTTAAGTTGGCCAAGTTGATTCGGCCAACTTAAGTTGGCCAAGTTGGCCAACTGAATTTGGCCAAGTTAGCCATTCTTAAGTTGGCCAAGCTGGCCAACTGAAGTTGGCCAAGTTAGCCATTGAAGTTGGCCAAGTTAGCCATTGAAGTTGGCCAAGTCAGCTGGCCAACTTAACCATTTCTAATAGTACAAGACCAGGACGGTGTGCCCCCGAATGTGCCCTCAAAATTTTTTTAAAATAATTTTTAATTTCTTTTCAGATGCATTTATTTATCATCATCTAACATTTAGGCAGAACAGTTAACAATTCTTCTAAACAAAACTAAGTAACTACGTATATACATCAACTGATTAAGTTGGCCAAATTTGGCCATGTAGGACACTACACTTGGGCCGTACGTTTCAGCAATTTTTAGGGCAAATTAAGTTAATTAACATTGTTATCAACACTTTTGAGACGGTCCGTCTTCCCGACTGAAGAGCGAAGGCATATAATATCTTTGTCTGTGATGCTAATTATCCGTGTTGCCATTAAGCCACTTAATGCCATCCGTGCAACCGGTCCGGCTTAACACTAAGTGCCATTTCATTAACATACTTTTGTGCGGACATTAGGACAAACGGATTAATGATGTCCGGAGGAAACTGCAGGCAGATTAGCTGCTGAATTCATAATAATTTCGTCCGTTTAGCCGTATATCCGTTTATCCGTACTACACGGCACAATTTCACTTTGTCCGTATCTCCGGCAAAGCTAAATTCAGTTCAAGTCTGCCTGCCGAAATTCTTGGGCATGCGGACAAATCAAATCACACACGGCAATACGGCTCAAAATGAGTCGCATCGCATGCGCATCTTCATCCGTATGCCCGTACATCTGTAGGTATGTATGTGTTCATTATATTAATACACCATTGTACCATTGTATTATTACACCATTGTATTAATGGCCTAATTACCGTTTGCGCTAAATAGTATGAATTGGAGAAGCTGATGAAATGGGTTTTGTCTGTGTGCCCTACATCCGTTTGGCCTCGAAACATTTTCAACGACGAACATAACACGTAATTATATGACAAATGTTCGTCGTTGAAAAACAAATGTTCGTCGTTGAAAAACAAATGTACGTCGTTGAAAAACAAATGTTCGTCGTTGAAAAAGCAAACGTTCGTCGTTGAAAATGCTCGTCGTTGAAAAAACAAATGTTCGTCGTTGAAAAACAAATGTTCGTCGTTGAAAAACAAATGTTCGTCATTGAAAAACAAATGTTCGTCATTGAAAAATTTTCAAATGTTTCGATAAATCGGGCCCAGGTTTCGTCCGTTTTTCAATTCATACTTTTTAGGGCAAACGGACATTGGGATATACGGACATACGGATGTACGGGCATACGCACAAGGGTGCGATTCACACTTTTGAGCCGTAATGTCTGTTTGTCCGTATGCCCAACAAATTTGGGCAGAGTTGAACTGAATTTAATTTTGCCGGACATACGGACGAAGTGAAATTGTGCTGTTTAGTATGGATGAACGGACATACGACTGAAGAGCAACCGGACGTACGGCTGAATGGACGAAAGTATGAATCAAACGGCTGTTCTGCCGTTCATTTTGTTCGGTTGTGCGTTCGTCCGTTTGCCCGCATGTCCCAATGTCCGTATGGAAGTATGAATCCACCCTAGTTACCCAGTTAGTGATGATTCACAATATAAGCATTCAATAAGGTCAATCGATTAATAAGCTTTTACAGACATTGCGTTAGCTAATTCAGCCAATTCAGTACGGCAAACCCAAACGGACAGTTCAAAGGTGTGAATTGCACTATGTATCAATGCCTGTTTGCTCCATTAAAAAGGATGAATCAAAAAGCGGACAAACAAAATGCGATTTTTGCATTTGCGTTACATACGTCCGGTATATACTCCGTTTGTCGACCAAATTCAGTTACTTTAATTAAAAATTAGAAAGTAACCCTTTACGCAAATTGCCTGATAAGAAGAATTCGGTTGTTAAAAAACCAAGCGAACAGAACATGATTGATATTATAAGCATTTATTTACGTATTATGTAGACTACCTTAATTTTATAGCTTACATGTGCGTGTGTGTTGCATTGCAACATTTATCCCACGTTCATTGTGAGTTTGTTTGTGTGATCATTTATTAGGTATACAAACTAGTCACCGAATTTTCCAAGCTGGTTTTTAGAGGAGCCACCCAATAAGACCCAATAACCGCAAAATTCGCAATCTATTTTCCTTTCCATAACCTTTGCGTAGAAAAAGCAGGTAAGCCAGATTTGCCAGTGCTAGGTAATGAAAATATGAATTGCCGCGGAAGCTGCAGGGCGTCCAACCTGCCACGGCTTGAGCAACTTTCTTCGGCATTTTTACTCGACTTTTCTTCAAGTCTCGACAACAGCAGCCGCTCACTTTTCGCCAAGGTTATTTTCTAGCCAGAAACAAACTTTCCTCAACACTCTTGCATAACTTTGTCTTCTTTCTAGTGAAAAGTTTTTAGTAGCTTTTTGTCCGTATCTGCTTGTGCATAGGCGACATCATTTTAGTAGCTGGTGCAACAGCCTACCTTTAGGTAGTCATTTTTCTCAAAACTTTATGGCTTTTCTTTCAAGTTTCCCCTTCATACCGAGTGCTTGTGTGTCCGTCCGTGTAAATAGAAAATCTACCTGCAAAATATGTAAAGTTTGGCAATAATTTGGGCCGACGATCACGTGATGATATTTTAGCGAATTCTGATTGGACAATTGCTTGAACTTTGACCTGTAAATAGTCATGGATTGGTTAGACGGTGTTTTATTCCTTCTGGGGCTGTCCTGTTTGGTAGCGTTGGTCCAGAAGCCCCTTCTAACCGCAGCGTGCATTGTGGGAATTTTGGTGATAGTTCCGTATTGGGATGAAATTAGAGTCCGACTAATTCCCATTTTCGCCTACCTGGGTCCCCTACCTCCCCTGCAGACGGAGGCAAAAGCCCAGGGTAAGCGTAAGCGCAAACCTAAACCTAAACCTAAATTCTACAAAGGCAGTCTTAGCATTCGAACCTCTAGAGTACGGCCTTCGGAACAAGTAGCGGCAATATTAGCCGCTGAAAAAACCGCCCTAGGGATGGTTGCTACGAAAGTTGGTCCGAAAGAAACGGTCAGTTTTAGTCTAACTCTTCCGGATGAGAAAAGCGGCGTCTTGACCCCACCAGGACCCCCTTTGGAGTCCTCCTTGACAGAATCGTCACAGCAGAGGCTAGAAAAACAACAAGAAGCCATCGAAACGGAAAGCGTTGACGAAAGTACCGATTTGCAAGTGGATGAAGAAATTTACGACTTCGTCATCGATCTGGAAGACGAAAATGCCGAAGAAACTGTTTCTTGGCTGCCGAAAGATGCGCTGGAAGGAGACGAAAACGTTTGGGCGAGCAAGGAAAATTCCGACACCCAAAGTCAGCAGCAATTTGAGGAAGAATCTATTCCCGATCAATCGTTTACCGAAAGTCGGTCGCCCAGCCCGGAGCCACTGTCGGAAGCCACCAGCCTGCTGCAGCGCCTAAAACAAGCAATAACTGGCCAAGACCCACCAGAGCCGCCAGCCATTTGTGAGGTGTTTCTCGAAGTAGAGGTGTGTCGGTTTCGTCGGGAAGAAGGCGGAGACTGTTTCGTGGAGTCCGCTGATTGGGTGGGCGGGGTCGTTCCTCACACCCGATTGGCCGAGGTTTACGAAGCTCCGCCTCCGGACGAGAAATCCCTCCTCGAGAAATTGAAGGACAAATTCCGAGTGATTATGCCTGAAGCTATTCGTGAATACAACACTCTGCTGCTAGAATGCTGGGAGGAAATTCCCCTTGAGGATCCCGAGGACAGAAATAAGCCACCCCCAAAACGACTGATTCCAGTGCTTCAACAACAAACAGTTAGTTTCTGTCTGTTGGTGTTAATAACCGAAACTAAAGCTCGGCTCCCTGTAGCCAGAAATAAGCAAGCAGAAATGAGTTAAAGATACTAGTGTATCAAAAGTCAAAAGAAGTTTTTTAATTTCATCCCAAGGTCTTGGACCAACATTTCGAAGTATGATTTCTCTCGAACATTTTTATCCGATTGAAACTTGAAAGTGTCCCCACAGACACTTTTATTTAAATATAAGTGTCCCCTCGGCCCCCAAACAGTTTTATGCGGAGGAAAATGTCCTCCCGGACAGTTTTATCCGGATAATAAATAAATAACAAAAGGGGGACACTTTTATCCTGATGAAAGTGTCCGAGGGGCCAAATTTTAGGGTTGACACTTTCATCCTTGACGACTCCTCCCTTAAGCCCGGTTCATACTCGTCCTTGTCCTTGTCCCTATCGTTCTGTCCTTAAGCTATTTCAAGAAAACTGCCTGGCCAAATAAGCCAACTTTTTACATGAAGAAGGTTAGGGATAGGGTCACTTGCAAATCGCATGCAAAAAGTTAGCCGAAACGTTTGTGTAAAATTTTCACAGCAGCTGACCAAAATTTGTCCTTGTCCTTGTCCCTGTGTCCTTAAGGACAAGCATGAACCGGGCTTTAAGGTTAAGGACACAGAGACAAGGACAGGGACAAACATTAGTCTGTGAAGAATCAGCGAATTTGCCGCAGCTGATTTTTTGCATATGAAGTGCACTTGGTCTCAGCTTAATCCACATAAAAATAACCCCCTAGGGCAATTTCGCTAGGATAGGGACAAGGCTTAGGACGATAGCAAACCGGACTCTCGACTGACTGTCTTTTTTCTGTTTCAGAGCGGCAGGCCGGTGGTGGAGCATAACCCGGCGGAGAACACGGAACAGTGGCTGGCCACATACCAAGTGAAGGATCTGAAAAACTATTACGAGAGAATGGCCAAACTACAACGAAAACTCAGACCGCCGCTGCCACGAATCCCATCGAGAGAGAAGGAAAAAGCACTCGCCGAAAAGAACGACGAGTCGACGTGAGGTCGACGGAGACAACTTTAAAAAACTAACTTTCCTAGACCAGAGTTTTGTCGATTCATTTCTTTACGTGTCAGTTTTTTTCCAAAATTATGAAAAAGCAAACCTAGCTTTGACCTGTGCGCTACTTATGGCTAACAGCGCTGGGTAGGACCGTGAACATACGTTTGTAAGCAGAGATGCACCGGAGCAATCAACGAGGGGGGTGCCCCACTTCCAGCGGAAGGGGTGGGTGCTCCTGGTTTCGTGTTTTTTACCGACTACAGCCGAAAAACTTTTTGGGATTTTTCGAATTTTAACAGAATTTTGGTGCACATTTTCGACCATCAGAAGGAGGGTGGTGGATTGAAAGGGGTGCCTGCTGTCTAGTGGCGGTACATACCCGGTTACCCCCTCCCCTATGTGCATCTGTGGTTGTAAGTATGAATCGACCCCAACTCTACCGCTTTCAAGTCCACGTGCTTGTGTCTGTGTCACCTCATTTAGGTTCCGTTCAGTCGGAAACTACAATCTATATAGCCTAATATGTCTATATTGCATGTGGGACCTCACTAGTCACTACTAACCAATAATAAGTTACTGTTTTCACAAACGAATGACAAACAACTAAGCTGAGAAAAAATAAATCACTCTGAATTAAGTCTGTTTGTATTCATCTGCTTAAGATGCAACCAAAACTTTCAATAATCTGACATTTGCTTTTGTACCTATTAAATACATACAATCGTTTTGCTTGGTTGATTGTCATATATAACCTTGGGAATATCACCCTTTGTCATTATTCATACATACTCCCTCAATGTGGCAATGTATTTAAATAAATGTTCATTGTTCAATAAACTACATTGAAAACAGCGTACTGCAAAATAAGTGCAGTAGATCTTAAAATTTTGTGCACTTAGCAGTTTCAACTGGTTTCAAATTCACTTTTGAAATTTTCAATTCAATATATACCTAATTCCTTGGACTGAATCAGTTTCAACTTCAAACTCAATTGAACTTAGTTAAGCTATAACTTTAACATCGGATAATCCTACGTTTAGTGTACAAAATTTGACAAACTGCGCTTGTTCTGCTTATATATAACTTCCGCTTCTCATCGGGCACAAATAAGAAACAATAAACAAGCAAAAGGTCATAGTTCATAAATCTTGGAGCACTGAGCACATACGGAAAAATGGCGATAAACATTCGTTGCTTATTAATTCAGTGATTTTCGTTGCGTTTAGTTGCATTTCTGCATTTGATTTCTAAATGCTCAAGGCTATGGAGTTTATGTTAGCAGGATCATTTCAATTTCATCAGTTAACACGAGGTGTTAGGGCGAATTGACACGAGGGCGCATTTTGCTCCTTGGCGTAGCCATAGCGCATTGCAGAGGCATATTTTATAATTGACTTGTTCACAATTCACACTAAAGTCTGATTAGAAATTGCTGGACCCCGAGACAAAAAAGAAACACGCAGTTTCGATATGAAAAGAATTAACTGCTCGCATCGAGAGTAAATAGCGAGTAGTCACAAAAAGCACACCTCATATTTTTCATTTTTCCCAGAGTTCAGCAATTTCTGGACTTTAGGCAGTGATGGCCTTTACAGTAACAATACTTCATTTTCAAACGACAGTCACAATATCACGTCTTTACTTTACAGATAGATTCGTTTACGTTACTACAAGTTATATAGGTATTTATATACATATTACATACGTACAGGTTGTACTCTTGGCACAATAACATAACCTATGCCTCGCAGGATCACACAGAAAGATCAGCACAATACCAAGAGGTCCCTATAACTGGAACGACAGTATAACAAGGGTATTCCAACAGTATCACAAGGATATTTTTTTGATCTGCCAAAATTTAAATCCATATTCCGAAAAATCCAAATAAAATTTTCTATTTCAAATGTAGATCAATGTTTTAAGCCACTGACACAGCGACATCACAACAACAAAATTGTGTATTTATATATATATATATATATATATATATATATATATATATATATATATATATATATATATATATATATATATATATATATATATATATATATATATATATATATATATATATATATATATATATATATATATATATATATATATATATATATATATAATTAGTTGTGAAATTTGGCTTTTCGCAAAGCTAACAGTTGGTGCCGTTTTTGGCCAGTTAAACAAAAGTTTTAACCTTGCGTAAAGAAAAATATGTTCCTGCTTCGAACGAGGGCATTTCTTCGCAAAAGGAAGTCAATTTATTTCAAAAAAAGTGTTCTCAGATGTTAAGTAGCTAAATTTAGTCGCAGTTAACAAAATCTACAATATAAATTTATCCATGTATGAAGTACATATATGTATCAGTTTTAGTCAAATAGTAAACATTTATTAATTAGTAATAGCAAGAGTACATAATAGGAAGAGTATGACACTCTCCCTATTATGCCATAGATCTTGCGTCCAATGCGGAGCGCAATATCGCTCTGTTGTGTACGGTTTTGAGGGCGGGATACCCCCCTCTCATTTCTCAAAACCGTACACAATAGGGCTATTTTGCGCTACGCATTGAAGCCCAAGGCATAATAAGGAGAGTGTCATACTCTTCCCATTAGTACTCTTGGTAATAGTAGCCATGGCTCTTAATAGTCACTAATCAGAGTGTTATTCTGTATTAAATATTCTTGTTCAATATGAAGTCAGGTATAGGGCAAAAGAATAGATACCATAATGTACGGTATGTACATACACCGAATACTTACAGCCGGTGTCCGTTCAGCCAAAACTGTGCGAATGGCGTGCTTTTTGCGTAAATTTTAGAGTGATTAACGAGTATTAATCGATCCTTTGAAAACATCGCACTTAAAAATTATTCATACCAAATCATATTATATTTCAATGACTCACATGTTCCACTTTACCCCGGTTCATACTTTGCATTAAGAAGTGGCAAGAGGGAGAAAAAGAATCTTTTATCAGCTATTATGCAGCTATGAATTAATTGTTCGTTCAATCTATACAAATTAGACTGGAGCCCTACTTCTTTAGTGAAAAAATCGCCTCATTTGGCCGTCTATTTTTCGCGAAAACGGTTGAGGACAAAACTATATTAACAAGAATAGGACGGATGAGTATGAACCAGGCTTTGGACTGCGTTTAGCAAGACTGAGCTAAGACTGCCTTTACGTGATCATCCCACAATTAATTCAAGTAGCGGCGCAACCTCAAGCCGCTGATTTTAAAGGCTGATATCCATTGTTCGCCAAACGGCGAGAGATCAATTTCCACCAAGGATATTTTCGCGGAGTTGTCCTTTCCACAGGACTGGCTGATATGTCTTCACTTTCGTTGGCACTGTCCCGGCATCTAAAACAGGACCAAACTGAATGGGTGGAAAACTGAAAACTGCACAAAAGAAAGAGGCCGCCGCGTAAAAATTGTAAACGTAGAACAGGTTACATAGAATGTTGCCCTGCGTTTAGCAAGACACTGCTAAGACTGCCTTTATGTGTTCCACAGCAGTCAAATTAATAACTAAAGTCTGATTATTGTTTAATTAATGAAATTCAAGTATATAGCAAACATTCATTATTATGATTTTCATTTCTAACCATTAATTAATGCGTAATAAGTATATAGGAAATATTTAGTATTATGATTTTCATTTCTAACCATTAATTAATGCGTAATAAGTATATAGGAAATATTTAGTATTATGATATTTATAACCAGGAGTAACTGCTAAAATCACACCATCTTTTCTCTCTGTGTTCAGCAATTTTTGGTCAGACTTTAATAGTTCATTTTTTTAGTTTCATGCCTTACATACCCAATTTGTATTAACCTAGTATTTGACTATTAAAAACGTTAATATGTTTTTGTTTTTTTTAGAAGAGAAAGAAGTAGAAGCAGAAAGCTGAATCCGGATGCTCAACATTGACTAAATCCACCGCGAACCGCGGACGAATTAATTGGATACATTGGGTTAAACGGATTAGATTAAAACATAGGGCCTATTTTTTTGTAGAATTAAACGGACTGGCTCAAATTAGTTTAATCCAGAGGTTTAGGAATGGCACTTTCAAGCATGAATTTTAACCGTAGAGACGTAGGGTCCGTTCAACCGGCAAAATTACGAAATAATTACACCACGGTGGTGTGATTATTTCGTAAATGTGCCCACTGACCGGAAATAGGGCTATGAAGTTTGCTCGAAGATATCCTAAACTATATTTAATCTGATTCGCTAAATCTGAATTTATGAACAAATTGTCAAATAGTAAAAACTGAGGAGATTAAAATAGGCTAGGATTCACAAAGCGCGTTTAAGTCAAACTCGTTTTAAGTCGAACACGTGATCGCATGAAATCCACATGGAATTTTCCATTACGATGTTCTATTTCATTTGAAAAGACCGTTTTAGACAGAGTCCAAAGTTGAACACCTTCTGTGAATCGCGGCCATGATAGTATAATATGCTAGTGGACTTATGCTTGCGATAGAATATGCAAATTGGTTGTGCTCTATTGTGCAAATTAATAAACAATTAAACACGATCTAATTAGAATCATACTAAAGCTGACACAAAAATAGTTGCACCACTTGAGAAAACGAAACATGTGATTTCGTTCTGAAAAGAATAGATTTTGACAATTAAGAGTTACAGCAAGTAGTCGCAGAAGTCATGCCATTAAAATAAGTAAGTGGCGCAACTTTTTTTGAGAGACTGCAAGGTTAATAAAATAATGATTTCCTAAACATGTTCAAATTTATGTGGCAATGTACGACTAACGACTAATGTCGGGGCCGCCCTGATCAGCACTGGTCGTTGGGGAAGATTTACCGATTGAAAGACGGAACTCTGGAATGCCCTGATCAACACTGATCGTTGGGTGATTAGTGAGTGAGTGAGTAATGTACATAATAACATAAATAACATTAATAATTTATGACTCCACAAATATTACACTCCACACTTCACTGCAGTATTGAGCTTACTCCGACGGTAATGCAGAAACGTTGCTTCGAAACCCGGCCTTGCTTAAGCTCACGTAAAGCGCTTTTCGAGGTTCCTGAAACATTATATACCTATAAAATACAGTGTGGCTGGTAGTGTAGCCGAATGGTTACGGCGTTCGGTTTTCTAATCTGAAGGTCTGAGGATCAAATCTTAACCACTGAACAAAAGAGTAGGGACACATTGCTTCTGCTGCAATAATATGGGGTCAATATATGGGTACCACAATGTTACAGTCCCAGTCAGAAATAATGGGCTCGACTCCGCTCCACAGATGTGGTCAGTCACCCTTAAAGTGGCATCCCTGACGCTCCAAGGCTTTGTAACGGAGATGAGCGCCTCACCCGAGGGCGGACACGCCAAAGGATAAATATCTATTTGCGGGTTTACCTTTACCTTATCTAACATTTAATAATACACTTATGCAATATAGAAAATATTATATTAATGAAAGCATAGGTATTCGACAACAAAAGTACCTTACAGGACAAAAAGACATAAAGTAAGCTAATGTCTAGAAAGCGAACTATGGTGGAGATGACAGTGCAGCAATAACTGACCGAGAGGAAATTCAAACCACCCATTCTAGATCTGCAGACCAGCGCTCTAACTATGTTTAGCTATATACTAGGCCAAATGCTGACTGTTTTATGTTAGGGATCCATAATTCGCACCACTGTACCTTGTGGCTCATGTTATTATGTACTCTTGATATTACTAATTTCTAAAAAAAACCGTACAGGAGTGATAGCACAATGCGTGACATTGGAAACAGGCATCAGTTGTTTGGTGCGTCGTTTCGGTACAGAGGATCTGGCAACTGGTTCTGAAAATATATACTGTCATAAACAGGATATATAAAAAATAAAATGAAATAACAAATATTGCTTAATTTGGTTTTTGGAAGGTTGAAATTCACAGCTTTTTATCAATTTTGTACCGCTTTTCTGCATTTCGATCTGATTACAAGAAATTAGGCAAAAAATAGATAAACATTCATGCGGACTCAGGATTGTGTCTAATTTTTTTGTAGAGAGGAAGAGGAAAGTAGAAACACATAGAAGCGACGGGAATCGAACCCGAGCCTCTTGCGTCGACGTCGAGAACGCTAACCACTACACCACAGCCTTACTGTCGCAACACAGTCCGCAATAGCATCGATGATTTGCACTGTCTGGCGAAACCAGATTGTCATTTTCGTCCCGAACAAGGTCGGCTTGATCGATGAGCGTTTTCCGGCTCCCCGAAGGACCCACTCGTTTACACTGATAATGTTTCTAAAAAAACACTTGGTCATGTCAAGAGTACGTAATGGGAAAAGTATGACACTTTTGGAGTTATTTCTTTACCTGCTCTTGGTAATATCAAGAGTACATATGGGGAAGAGTATGACACTTTTGGAGTTGTGCATCTGTTTTGTCTCCGGTTTCAGCGTATGTGGTTAGACTTTTAGGCCTGTTTCAACTAGCCAGAAATAGAAATACGCAAAAAAGGAAGAAACAGCGGGCAGAATTAATGTGGGGGAAACAAGATTTGACCAAACGACTAAATCAGCCAAGATTAAATAACACAAGCGCACTTTTTCTTTAGAAAGCACGGTTAAACTGATTTAAGAAATTTAAGCCTGAGTTAAATCGGTTTAAGCTAATCGTCAGTTAATCCGATTTGGTGCAGTCCAGCCTTAGTCCATTTAAAATAGAGCAAGGTTTGATCTCCGAATAAAAAAATCATGATCCCGAAGTTTCACCCTACCTTTGCTGCTCTCAATTGGCAGGACGACTCCGAAAAACGTCTCGGTAACGGGGAAGGATCTACTTCCAAGTACGGAGGTGGGGGGGACCCTGGAACAAAGTGAACAATAGTAACAAGCCTTAAGCCTAGTTCATACTTGTCAGTACGCGTGTCCGTCTGTCCGTAAAGGCTCATCAGCGGGCGCACACGCACATTTACCTATTGCATTGTGTAAAATAATGCAGCAGGCAGTGTAAAAATAGAATGCGCCCGCTCATGCTCCATGCAGTGCGCCATGGCGTACGCCACGGAGCAAAACGCGCCCTCCTGTGAATAGGCCTTAAGCAAGAGCTTTCGTCAGCTGTTGCAAAATTAGTAACAGTCAACAGCCAACTTTTGGTGTGTAGGCTAGACCAGCAGATCGTTGTATCGGTAGTAGTTTTCTTGCGTTGGGTTACGGACATTTTCTTTACTCACACGGACAAGAAATGAACTAGGCAATAGCTACTCAGCCACAAGCCGAAACGATTAAGAAATAAAAAATAGGAAACCAGAAAACGCAAATTAGTGTTAGAATCTTGCATTATACTAGAAATTTTCCAAAATATATACTCAAGTATTACATAAATGCTGACCAGCGGGTTTCGTGAAATCGTTGGCTGATTGTTTTTTCAAAGTGGAGTCGATAATATAGTCTTGCAGATATGGCCACTGTTGAGGAACCGAAGGGAAGACTTGTTTGGGTGAGCTTGACTTGGCGGATTGCTGGACCGCAATCGGGGCTGTGAGTTTCTGAAAACCATGGCAAACTAAAGGTCTGACCAAAAAATTGTTGCGCCACTGCTTATTTTAGTGGCATGACTTCTGCGACTACTTGCTACAACTCTTGATAGTCAAAATCTATTCTTTTCGTCACGAAATCACATGTTTTGTTTTCTCCAGTGGTGCAACTATTGTTTGCCAGATTTTATCCCACCTTTCGCTCAGGGGTCTGAAATCGCTCGTGCGCCACTTGAGCCCGGATTCGATCTCGTTTGCTTCTGCCGGGACGACTGCGACGTTTGCTTTCATTCTAAATTAAATAAACAATAATAATGAATGACGATTGTTTATTTGTCTATGTGGGCCGATACTTTTGATACAACCCAACAAACGACCCCACGGCATATGATAATATAACCCGGATATATATCTACTACACTGCCTCAGAAAATTTATTGAAAAACTTTGAATTTACAGAGGGCCTTATTCTAAAATGGACCTAACTGACTTACTTTAGGTACGGAATTCTGGAGAGCAAAATCGGACTTCAGTAAACTAAAAATTGCAGCGGACTTAATTAAGTCGATCTAATCTAAATCTGCTATTTCTGGAATATGTTAAAGTCCGCTGGTTCAAGTCCCTTAGAAAAAGTCCCCTATATATCGCTGACTGAACTAAACTGCGAGGTCACCTTTACGCACGCGCTACACACACCGATGGCTTTAATGGGATTTACACATTAATTTATCTAAAGTTTAATATTTTCTGTGGAATATTGACACTAAAGCCGCACAAAATAACGACTTCTCCTTTGGCTGAGAAGCTTGCTTGTCAATAAAATTGAAGTTACTATATTGTAA
Source organism: Trissonchulus sp. WLG1_4 (assembly GCA_030248245.1). Classification (NCBI taxonomy): domain Eukaryota; kingdom Metazoa; phylum Nematoda; class Enoplea; order Enoplida; family Ironidae; genus Trissonchulus; species Trissonchulus sp. WLG1_4. Next base: position 34,484 of record JASANF010005455.1, read on the forward strand.
TGAAATACATAGAATGTAACAAAGCGATAAATAATTAGTAGCCGACTCACAAAACTCACCAAATTTGCAGATGAAAAATTGAATAAGGCAAAATAGAATGCCATTCGTATGACTAAACTAAACTAAGAGTAATCGGTAATAGCAAAAGTACATAATAGTGGCTCGCTCTAGGTTTATACACTCTCCTTGCTGCCTGTGTTCTAGCGCAGGCAGAAGCGCTCGTCGTTTTCAGGCCACATGTTCACATTTTGTGCAACATGTTGCTGGCCAATCATCGAGTACTCTGCCAATTCTTTGTGCAACACACTTTACTATATATAATCGCTGATGCGTTGATAAGCATTAAGATAGGGACAAAAGGTTAACTCATTTTTAATACATACTTTAGGTTCGAAAACATCACAAAAGGTTTGCAAATACCTTTATGGACATTTTGATAAACTTTCAGCGAAATTGAATGAGAAACTTTTGACATACAAACTTTTCTCATTTTCTTAAAACTTTCTTATATATATTTGCTGAAAGTTTGTCAAAATATCCATAAAGGTATTTTCAAACCTTTTGTGATGTTTTCGCGCCTAAAATATGTGTTAAAAATTAGTTATTAACTTTTTATCTTTATTTTAATGCTCATCAACGAATCAGCGATTATATACTAAAGTGTGTTACGCATAGAATCTAGTTGCCAGCCACATGTTGCACAAACTATCAGTCAACATGTGGCCTGAAAACAACGAGCGCAATGTGCATCTGCCTGCGCTATTACACAGGCAGGAAGGAGACTGTCTCACTCTTCTTCAATATAGAGTGAGACACTATTATGTACCTACTCTTGGTGATAGTGTTATTGCATACACACTTCCAGGGGCCACTAAGTTCTACCAAGAGTACATAATAGTTTTTAGTAGTAGTAAGTAGTAGTAGTAATCCTATTCTGTACTCTTGGTTCTACATATGTAAACACACATAAAATAAAACGTCAACGATATATACTGCGACTTTAACTGAAAAAACCAAAACTTAACAACCCAGAAAACCCAGAATTGATGAGTTCTCCTACATATGTAGCTCTTTAAGCAAAACCCCAAGGAATAAAACACAGCAGCTTTTACTTTAAAAATTAGAAAAGAAAAATGATCAGATAAACAGGCTTTTCAGCGTAAAATAAGTATATATATTGGATGGGGTTTTTAGGAAATATATAGAAGGCAACGTCAAAAAGTGGCACTTATAAACTATGATAATGTTCTGAGTAAATATTGCTAGACCTAAAAGAATCACGATATGCGAGCATTCTTAGAAAAACTTTTTAGATTTTCTTGGTTTTTAAGGAATCTGGGAAGACAAACTACCTGATAGCATGTTCATAAGGTGGGCTAATTTGGCTTGGTAGATTGTATGTTGAAGCAAGGTTCATGCTTGTCCTTAAGGACAGGGACAGGGACAAGGACAAACTTTGGTCAGCTGCTGTGGAGAATTTCGGTTCGTCTGATTTTACGCCTATTACGCAAAATTATATTATCACGTTTGCATGAGCAGTTCTCTTTTTGTCGCTTAAGGGTCGATTCATACGACATACTTATGTACTGCCGTAGGTATGTCCGTTCATCCGACAAAATTACTAAACAATCTCCCCACAAGCTGATCTTATACACTAAAGTCTGACAAACAATGGATGCGCTAGTTACTTATTTCAGTGGCATGACTTGTACTCTTGGTAGTCAAAATCTATTCTTTTCATAACGAAATCACATGTTTAGTTTTCTCAAGTGGTGCAACTATTTTTTTGTCAGACTTTAATTAATGGCGTGATAATTTAGTAATTTTACCTGTTGAACGCACATAGGGCTGTAAGTATGAATCGGCCCTGAGGAGGAAATGACAGAGACAAGGACAAAGTCGAGTACGATTGAGTGGATTGTCCCTGCTCAATCTAAAATTTGGACCGTAATCAGCGTAGGTAATCTGTAGTCAGGCAGTTTACACTACCAAATCTGTCCAAACTTGGATACAAAAACAAAAATGCAACGTCAACTCTGGTTAAACACCTTTTGTGAGTTTCGGCGAATGCGCTTAGGTAACATTTAAAATTAAGATCACACGATCAGATAGGTATATATACCGAGTTGAATTTCTTCAGTCAGCCAAGCTCACGCCAAAAAGCTGCGGTACCTTTATCATGAAAAAATCAACAAACCCAAACTAAGCAGCCCAAAAAGAAGCTACATAAATTTCCAAAACGGAAGCTCTTTCAAACCATGGCTAGAAATTTGACGATAGTAGCCCGTTTTCTGAATTTGATTTGTGTCCGAACTGACTGGGCTAGCAGATTCCAATTTACTAACTTTTATAACTTTATCACAATAAAAATCGCTCCCATAGTTTTTCGGTAGACGCTTAGAATTTTTACAATAGACGTTTCAAGGGTAGAATAAACAATTTGCCTACATTGGGGGAAAAGTACGTTCTGTAATAAATCCAAAATTATCTTGTTAATTGCTACTATGAAACAATAACCTCAACAGGAAATGTTGATGGTCGTTTTTTAAATTTTTGCACAAAGTCACTTTTTTAACGAACTTTTTTTAGAGTTAAATTTCAGCACCCTCCCTAGCGCAAACTAGCGCAGACCGTTTTAATCAACTAAGACGCATCTGTGGCTACGAATACTAACTCAATTTAAACAATTCTTGGCAAAGCCAACTCTAAAATTCCTACTTCTTAACAAGATAACCCCACATTGGCATGCGCGAGTGATATACGGAAAAAGTTCTGAATTTGTTATTTCCCTTAGATAAATATGCAATAAAGCAGATTTGAAATTAAATTTAGCGGCTGTTTGTCAATCATAAAACGGGGAAGAAGGAGGTATCCTTGGAAAAAGTTTTGAAAACGAACTTCCTCAATAACTCTACACCACAATAAAAATGACGCTATCTATGAGGAAATGCTCCAATACAGTTTCAGATGCAGACAAAAACATTTACATGGCCTCTACCAATTTTATTTCAAAGAAATAGGCTTAGCACCAATAGTTTGTCAATAAAATGCGCTTCAAGCAGGCTGGGCACATTACACTTAACCCTTTAAAGCCCCGAGTATCACTAGCTAGACGGCCTCATTCTGACACCTTCCGTTTTCTGGACATTGCTCGAGCTACGTGCGTCGTAGAGACCGATGAAACCACCATTCGATAGAGAGATGAATGGTGAACAAAACATAAGTCGATTAAAGGTCTAGGACGTTTTTGAGTTTATTAAGCGCTCTAAGTTGAGAGTTTGTAAAAATTTGCGCCATCGCTCAGGCATAATATGTACCTCACCCTAGAGTATCAACACAGCAACTGTGCGCCTGCCATAGTTGATTCCTAGAAATAAACCACATTATCCGCTGTATCTGATGCACAAAAAGCGGACTGCTGAAGTGGAATTCCAATTTCATAATGTGGCCCTAAAGAAAACTATTTTTGCGATGAAAAAAAGTCGAATTTGCAGATTGCTTAGTTAAGCATAGGCTTCGCTGTGTCTGTGTGGCACTAGGACTGAAAATTGCCGGCCAAATGCGAAGACCTACCATTCTACAAAAAACAGTTCAAAGATCCTGTTACCAGAATAGACTAGTCACAAGTTGCATAGCCCCAGATATGGTAGTTCATCATGTGGTATTTCCCATGATCCTCGGGGCATGAAAGGGTTAATGGACCGTAGCATCGACTGAGCTCTCCTTCTTGCAAGACTCAAAACATGTTAATGTCTGTGTGCATTTTCAAAAATACTCAAATTTAGACTTCGGTTGGATTTAGGCTTAGGCTCAGGTATACTCACAGGGCTATGATCAGACTAATTGTAGGCTTAGGCTCAGTCTCAGGGTTATCATCAGACAAATTTTGGGCTTAGGTTGAGTTTTAGGCTTAGTTTGGTGTGACTGGGATTTTAAGTTTTAAGAAGGATAACCACGTGTTACGTGGAATCTTATATTATATAAGGATCAAGAATACAGGGGCCACAATCAGAGGCTACAGTCTGTCATCGTTCAGAAAGAATAGCTTCATATCATCATACAGAAAACATAAAAAAATGGGGAAAAAATAAAAGACAAGGATGCAAAAAAATTGTGTAAGTACTAAACTAAATTCACTGAAGAGACATCATCTTTCAGGGGGTGCAGGGCCTCCAGTCATCCCCACCCCCCCTGCCCTGCCGCCAAGAACGTGCGCCAAGACTGAGCTAATCGGCGAATCGCGAAATTTAGAAAAACTCTGAAAGAAAAATAAAATCAGGGACCACCCTCATCCGCCCGGAATCGATCACCCCCCTCGCCGATTGCTGCTGTGCACCTCTGGAGCTGTGCCAGCGGAATTTATGAACACGCCGGGACCCTGAATAGGGTCCCTTCCAATGGCCGAATTCTGGGGGAAGGGCAACCCCAACCACTTGCGTGCTGTGCTGATTGTCTTGCAGTAAACTGCTTTCAAAAACCGTCGAACCTGCAAGACCAACAATAACTCGAATTGTGGTCTATGTGTAAATTTTTACTACATAATCGTATATACAACCGTTTAGTAATAGCGTAATAGTTTGGTAATAGTGATTCGTGAACTGTTTAACTAAAGCCTTTCAAATTACCGTCATGACGTGTAAATTATCAGCAATTGTGCTGTATATAACCAATTAATATTCACTATTCGTGTAACCGGTTACATAACCACACTAAGCGTGTAAACAGAAATACCTAACCGTTAGTAACTGTGTACACGCGATAAGTAGCCCTAGACAGTAACTGAGTACGATGAGTGTACTCAGCATACATGGACGTGGGGGGTTTCTCCAAAAGCTTCGTCCCCCCCCCCCCCCAGAAGGCAACTTCAGCATCACGTAAAATGCTTCAAATTTGAGGAAAAAGCGAAAAAAATGCTAAAAATAGCCAAATTTCGTTAAAAGTTGGCCTTTTTTTGGCAAAAATTCGAAATTTTTGCATTTTTGTCCGCTTAAGCCCCCGAAACATCGGAACAAGCCCCCCTAAAATTTTGAAATTTCTGGAAGAAGCCCCCACCAGACCATGAGTACATCGTACATGTATGAGACTGACCATAAATCGATACTTATATACACGTAATTTAGTTGTTTTATAGCAAGATTATCCACGTTAGTGTGAAACGTAAACGTACGTCATTTAAAAAAAAGAAGTCATGTTATCTAAACTGGATTTAAGGCTAGAGTAAGGTAAGCCCCACCGATATACGGCTGTAAGTATGTATCGACCCTCATATAAATTGCATCTATTGACAATTTATCTCAGACTCAGACCATAACTTAACAAGAAACCTTAACCACAGTGGTATTTATTTTCAGAGGTCACAACAAATCGTCACATCTTCAAAGCAACTATGGTACGAGAAAAATAAAAGACGTTATTAGAGTTCTTCATGTTTACTTTATGGGGAAGTTCCGCTACACGGGCACAACGTAAAAACGTAAAACAATTTGGTAGATTTAAATTATATCATATTATTATATATATAGCCACATAAGGCACACATTTAATTATAATGATACATACAATTACAAACACAAAACAGAACAAACTAATTGTCTCGCACACAACAACAACAAAATTATTGGTTTTAGACACACTGCAATAGGTTCTGAATGGAAACCAGGGCCCGATTTCTAACTTCTAGTACGCGTTTTATCTTTAATCCTTTTGTCGCTCGAATATTACATTTAGCATTCATTTTTTGGTGCGAATGATTAGTACGATAATATTTTGTACTCTTAGAAAATGAATGATGATGAATTATAATTAGTTTCTTAGTTAACTCTAATGTTGTTACTAATCAACTGATTTTTTATGAAACTTCAAATGAAAGGCTTAAAATCCCGGCTCTTCGTATTTAATGTGTATAACGCCAAGCTCCGATTTTAACCCTAGCTTACTGGCATTCATTAAAATTTAGATAAAACGCCGAGCTCCTGAAAACCAAGCTCGGATAATAACCCCGGTGCGGCTTCAGCAAATTTTTTATTATTTATTACGTGAAAACGGGATAAAAAGGCTTGAAAAAGCCGAGCCTGGACCATACGTGGGCAGCTACCGAGTTCTGGGGGGGGGGCGGGCCACCGGAGGGGGGGGGGGTGCGGAGCAACTTTTCCGGCGGCCATCTTTGCTTCGTGAGCCACCGATTTTTGCTTCGTGAGCTACCTTCAAAGCATTCTGGGAGGGGGGTTAAGCACCTGTCTGGGGGGGTGTGAAGATGCCTTCTGGGGGGGGGGGGGGTTTACCCCCCCCCCCCCCCCGCCCATGTATGGCCTGGACCGACAAGCTCGGAATTATCCGAACTTGAAAGCAAGCTCGACTTTTTATCCCGGCATTTTCAAGCCAAGCTTCCGTCTAAAAATTTATTCCTATTTTTATGAGTATCGGCCAGGGCCTTGTCCTAAATAAAAAATATTAATCTCATCTGTTTCAAGTTAACTCTAACTCAAACTTTAATTCCAGAAAACTCGCGAAAAGTGACGAATTTTGTCATAAATTCATACAGAGCAAATTGAAGCACAAAAAACGATACGTCAACTAGTCCATGGGACCAACATAACACAAGGACAATTCCGACTGGTTGTCGTAGTCACAACCTAACACTGAATTTCTTATCAACAGCTATATTATATTATATGTTTATATATATAATAT
>JASANF010005458.1:0-16048 GCA_030248245.1 Trissonchulus sp. WLG1_4
TCACTATACTACTCGCGTGTAAGCGAAATCGAATTTTTGTGCTATAGCGCTTTTTTATGCGCTATATGCGCTATAAGCGCTATGAAATTTGGGTAACGAACGCGTGTAAGCGAAACCGAAATAGCACTTTTTGTGCTATAGCGCTTTTTTTATGCGCTATATGCGCTATATGCGCTATAAGCGCTATGGAATTTGCTATATGCGCTATTTGCGCTATAGCGCTTTTTGGGGGTGCTATATGCGCTATTTGCGCTATATGCGCTATCGAAGGTGCTATATGCGCTATTTGCGCTATAGCGCTTGTTGGGGGTGCTATATGCGCTATTTGCGCTATATACGCTATCGAAGGTGCTATATGCGCTATTTGCGCTATAGCGCTTTTTGGGAGTGCTATATGCGCTATTTGCGCTATAAGCGCTATCGACGGTGCTATATGTGCTATTTTTTTGGATATGGATGAAACTTCTACAGAAAAATGGCCAGGGGGGATTTGAACCACCCATTGCTAGATTACTAGCTTAACGCTCTACCGACTGAGCTACGCTGGCCTATTGGTGTTTGTGTTAATTTCCCTTTAAATAGTGATGCTGATCTTGGATAGCGCTTATAGCACCTGAGGGTGCTACTTGCGCTATTTAGGCGCTATTTTGTGCTATTGGTTAACTTATTGAAAAGTTTCGTAATTTTTAGCACGTATACGATCCCTCAATAAACAAAAAGAATTTTAAAAGTATTTTAAAACTTTTGTTTGTGTTCTGGACGTCGATATAAAACAATAGTGCATAAATAGCGCATATAGCACGATAGCGAATCAGAGTGCTAAAAGCGCTATTTTTTTTCGTAGGCTTAAAAAACAGCGCTTATAGCACCTGAGGGTGCTATTTGCGCTCTTTAGGCGCTATTTTGTGCTATTGGCTAATTCATTGAAAATTTTTGTACTTTTTAGTAAGTATACGGTCCCTCAATAAATTAGAATAATTTTAGCTTTTTACCAGATGGTGCTATTTGCGCTATTTAGGCGCTAGGACGCTGCTTGGACTTGATTATTATTATATTATTATGATTATTAACTCATTATTGCCTTAAACTATTTCTTGCTCTGTTCCGGCTAAAACAAGGAAGTTATATATGTTTTTTGGTTATTTCCTTTAATGATCTGTTTTTAGTAGAATATTAATATGCTGGAGAATACTTTATTTACCTAACGTTACGAGTATTTGGTATTTCTAAAATTCAAAATTTGGAATCAGTAAGGATTTCTTGACTAATGAATCATGCTGAAAAATTGCCTGCAATTTTTACTAATAGAAGCAAAGGATAGAAAGCCCTACAAACCCAACACCGGGGGGTGGAGGGCGGGCGCCTACTGAATTATTTTAGTCTTTTAGGGTTTCATTTTGCGTAACCAATAGGACGAAGAATGGAAAGTCATGTTGGTAATTAACTACAATTTTGACTAATAGGTGCGAGGGATGGAAAGCCCTACAAACCCAACATCGCGGGTGGGGGGGGTAGGCGCCTACTGAATCTTTTTACCCTTCTAGGGTTTCATTTTGCGTAACCAATAGGACGAAGAATGGAAAGTCATATTGGGTAATTGCCTACAATTTTGACTAATAGGAGCGAGAAATGGAAAGCCCTACAAACCCAACGCCGGGGGGTGGGGGGGCGGGCGCCTACTGAATTATTTTAGCCTTTTAGGGTTTCATTTTGTGTAACCAATAGGACGAAGAATGGAAAGTCATGTTGGTAATTGCCTACAATTTTGACTAATAGGTGCGTGGGATGGAAAGCCCTACAAACCCAACATCGGGGGGTGGGGGGGTGGGCGCCTACTGAATCTTTTATCCTTCTAGGGTTTCATTATGCGCAACCAATAGGAGCGAAGAATGGAAAGTTATGTTGGGTAATTGCTTACAATTTTCACTAATAGGAGCGAGGGTTTGAAAGCCCTACAAACCCTACGCCGGAAGGTTGGGGGGGTGGGCGCCTACTGAATCTTCTTACCCCTGTAGGGTTTCGTTATAAGCGCTATTTTTAAGCCTATGACAAAATAGCGATTATAGCACTTTGATGCGCTATTGTTTTGCTATATGCGCTATTTTTTATCTCATCGACCAGAAGACAGACCAAAATTTACAAAATTTTAAAATTATTTTTTATTATTGAGAGATCGTATCCGTAGTAAAAAGTAGAAAAAATTTCAATAAATTAGCCAGTAGCACAAAATAGCGCCTAAATAGCGCAAATAGCCTAAGCCTATGAAAAAAATAGCGCTTATAGCACTTTGATGCGCTATCGTTTTGCTATATGCGCTATTTTTTAATATCGTCAATCAAAACACAAACTAAAAATTTAAAAGAATTTTAAACTTCTTAATTTTAATTGAGAGATCTTATACGTACTAAAAAGTACAAAAGTTTTCAATTAAATAGCCTATAGCACAAAATAGCGCCTAAATAGCGCAAATAGCACCCTCAGGTGCTATAAGCGCTATTTTTAAGTCTATGAAAAAAATAGCGCTTATAGCACTTTGATGCGCTATCGTTTTGCTATATGCGCTATTTTTTAAAATCGTCTATCAAAACACAAACTAAAAGTTTAAAAGAATTTTAAACTCGAGAATCTTAAGAATTTTAAACCTGAGAATTTTTAATTGAGAGATCTTATACGTACTAAAAAGTACAAGTTTTCATTAAAATAGCCGATAGCACAAAATAGCGCCTAAATAGCGCAAATAGCACCCTCAGGTGCTATAAGCGCTATTTTTTAAGCCTATGAAAAAAATAGCCCTTATAGCACTTTGATGTGCTATTTTTCATAGGCTTAAAAGCACTTTGATGCGCTATTTTCACTTATAGCACTTTGATGTCTAGGCGTTTTTGAGCTGGACACTATAAGAGCGCAAATAGCGCATATAGCGTCTAGGGGTGGGGGGGGGCGTTTTTGAGCTGGACATTATAATAGCACATATAGCGCATATAGCGCCTAAGGGTGGGAGGGCGTTTTTGAGCTGGACACTATAATAGCGCAAATAGCGCATATAGCGCCTAGGGGTGGGGGGAGGGTAAAATCTCGTGCTCGTGCACGTTTACACGCGACATCTACCAAAATATGACACTTTGACCAAAATTTCTGAGGTCGGCATATACATAAAATTTTTTGGGGCGGGGGGGTTGGAATATTTCACCAAATTTTTTGGAAATTTACTTTTGGAAGCCTCTGTACCTTTTCAGACCAAAGCTTAGTCTTTTTTCTAATTTCCCTGTGATTTTCAGTTTTTTACGACATGGTTTGTGAAAAAAATCCATCAGTTTTTTTTTCGAAAAAAATGGCCTTCCGTTTTTTTAGTGAAGGTTGCTATACCTTGTACACAGCATATTATTTTGGATATTAGTCTTTTTAATTCTATCAGATTTAACAAAATATTATTTTGCTTTTCTGTTTGCAATTATGCAGTAGCTTTACATTAATTTGCTTCGTATTTTATCAATGTTATGTTTAGACTCGCGAAAAAGCATACATACATCAATTACAAACAATTAGAGTTAATAAATCTACTTAACGTTTTAGTTTATTTTTTGTTGTAATTTTATATTTCAAGTTTGTTATGTTTTTTCAGTTAAATCTCCAAATAAGCAAAAGGGTTGGGGAAAGACACTCTGAAATAAGTAAACAAAATGCTCTTAATTGCCCAATTAAAATGTAGGGACGTCAGAATCAATTTCTGGGGACGTAAGAACCAAAATGTGAGGAAGTGAAAATAACCGCCCACTATCAGATGCTCAGAAAAAAGTGGAGGTCGCTTGTCTATCTGTGCTGAACTGAGGGGGGAACTGACAAAATAGAACTTGAGTAACTGCGATTATTCGATAATATAGTTCTCAACTTCAAAGTTGAACCCCAAATGTAGATCTTAAACTCCCACTAATGGTACACAGAACTCGGAATAATTTCAATCAAGCTGCGTCTACAACGCTACATACGTAATAGAAACATTAGGGGTGGATTTTAGAAAGGTGGTTTTACTAAACTGTTAGGCCGCTAGTTAAGCGACGCTCTACAAATGGCTAAAGCCTAAGCCGGGGTAGACTTTTAAGAAGAGTCCTCTCTCCCTTTTCGTCGTACCGCGCGACAAGCGGAGCTTCCAGGTCAGAGTCGGGGTCTTCCGAAGAGGCCGGGGTTGCCGGACTCCGTCGGGTATTGTAGCCTACCTAGAGGAATAGCGTAGTAGGCGCTTGCGCAGTAGGCGCACGGACAACGGAACGCACGCGCAGTAGGCGCTAGCTGACTCACTAAGCCTATTATCTAAGAAATACCAATAAGAGGCAAGAGCAAACACAAAGTCCGTTGAATTTAAGCAAGTTTAATATAACGAACAGATTAAAAGAATGAACAGGCCAATTCTGGCAAAAACCAGGAGAAATAGACAGGCATAAAACGCAACACACGATACCGAAAAAACCACTACACTCAAACTTCACACTGACACACTCTATGTAGAGACCGACTCCATTAGAAGCCAAACAGTAGCCAGAATTTTACATTGAAGAAAGGAATTACATTGAGTGGTTGTTCACAAGTGAAACTTAAAAAAAGTTAAATGAGTGAATGGAGGTAAGGGAGGTACTCCCGGTGAAGCCTTACAAAACCACTGGTTTTACGTACGTTTTGCATGATTTGCATGTAATTTCGTTACGAAATATTGCCTGATTGGTTACGAATTTCGTGGATTTTCTTAAACAAATGGTTTAGAGCTCAGTTGAAATTTCAGCAGAACAGGGACCTGCTGCGCTGCAGGTTTGAAATTTCAAGTCAAGTTTCAAGTTGTTGAAATTTCAAGTTCTAAGCCAATGGTTTAAGAAAATCTACAAAAGTTGTAACGAATCATTCGGTAATTTGTAATGAAATTATGTGCTATCATGCGAAACGTACGTAAAACTACCTTTGTGAAATCCATCCTAGTAATTGAGTTTATTGTATCGATTAATGTAATTGATGATCAATCATGACTCAAGTGTGTTCACTTAGAGTTGGTTGAAACATACATCTTGCAGCCGTATGTCCGCTCCGCCAGCAAATTTACGAAACAATCACGCCACTATTACCTGTGTAAACAAGTACGTCTTCCGAGTAGCTATGTAGTTTTTACGCGGCGGCCTCAGCCGCCGCGTATATACTATGATACAAAAGCTGATTTACCACGTATCTAATCTCACTGTGTAAATTTGCACTGAACACCTAGGTAGGTCCTAAAAATTCACTATTTGTGTGGGTGTGTGTATTTTAGAGTGTGTTCTACGCTGCGTATTGATACAATACATAATTGCCGCGGATACTGTGTACTGCATACAGCGTATGTGACTACCAGACAATATATTGCAATCATGACAGCTATTATGTGTGTCGTGCATAAACAAGCAATCGATAATCTGCTGCTACGTTACTATATGACCCACTTTATGTGAATGTGCGTAATGTATCATACAAGCAAAAGCAACCAAGTGACCAGACAAGACGGAAGACAAACGTTCTAAATATCTTGTAATTTTGGACTAAAACGGTTTCAATTATATTTAGTACTTTTTAGTACTTTGTCAATTATATTTATATTTAGTTCATTTGTCCATCAGTGCGTCGGAATATGTGTTTTACTTGCCATTAGTTGGTGACTATTCGATGGCATGGGTATGGATGTCACTCCGTCGTGACATAACGTGCAAAAGAACCATTTGCAGAAACCTATATGTCCTGCAAGTAGGCTTTAAAAGTATGCCCTCATTCATTTAAGTTTAAGTTTAAGTTTAAGTTCGTCCCTCAATTTTAATTAAGTTTAAGTTTAAGTTTAAGTTCTTATTTTGAAAAACAATTAAGTTTAAGTTTAAGTTTCGGCCTTAATTTTAATTTAAGTTTAAGTTTAAGTATTCGAATTTTTAGTAATTTAAGTATTCAAATAAGTTTTTTCTGTTTTTTTGCTACTATGCATGTTTCAAAGATACTATGACACTTGACTTGTCAGTGGCTAGATGAACCTGCAATGACCAAGTCAAAGTGTACCTGCCATACTAGAACGTGAAGTTTATGGAACCGTTTTTCACAATTTTGGTACTAACGAACTCAATAACTTCAAACTTACGAAAGAACTTCTAAAAAACTTATAAAAGCAAAATTATTATCAAAATTTTTCAAAAAATCCTTAAATTTCACTATTGTACACTTTGTAACACTATAGGCTCTGTAGAGACTAAAGGGTATTTTAGAAACAGTTGGGCTTGTGAGCCTAAAAAATTAAAAATGTTGCAAAAAATTTTTTAGAATTTGTTTTTCGCTTTTTTTTATCGGGTTGCCGTCTGCCGACCCCCAGCAAAACAGGGGTGCAACCTATTGTATTTGTTTTTTCCTGTTTTTTTGTTGTTTTTTTTGTTAGCAAAAGCCTGTGATCGGACTTTCTCGGGGTTTACTGGGGAAGATTGGTCCCAAATTTTGATAAAAGGGTCCCCTTATGAGTACTTCCACCTGCCATCTTGGTGACCCCCTGACCCCATGGGGAGCCGGGACACGTGACCCCCAAAAAAAAGATGAAACACCCTTGTGAATTTGAAAATTTTTTCTGAGGGATTAGGAGAAAAACTTTTATCCAGGAGTAATTTGGGCCCCATGAACATGAATCCTGGATTATTTGTTACCCAGGAACTTCCTGGATCCCTATGACCCTCTTAGGGTAACCTCATTTATGGGGTCCTAACGGGTCAATTTTTTGAAATTGAGATTTTGATGTTTCTAGGGGTAATTTGAGCTCTGAAGCTGCACACGAATTCGAGGCCCATTTTCGTCTAGGATCTCCCTAGACCCTCCTATGGACTCTTTAGGAACCCCCATGAGGGTCCTCCTAAGGGATCAAGTTTTCGAAATTGAGATTTTGATGTATCTAGGACTAATTTGAACTCCTGAGCGCGAATCCGAGGTCCGAGGTCAGCTAAGGATGGAGGATGCTGAGAATGGAGGGTCCACTTCCTAAAATGGAGGGTCCTGTGCCTAGCAAAGAGTGTCTGGTGTCTAGAATAAAGGGTCCTCCAACCAGAATACAGGGTTTTCTGCCTAGAATAGTGTCCTCCGCCTATAATAGAGGATCGTCTGCCTATAATAGAGGCTGTTTCGCCTAGACTAAAGGTTTTTTACCGAAAATGGATGATTCTCGGCCTAGAACACTAGGTTTTCTGCTTTCAGAGAGTTTTCTGCTTAAAATAGAGGGTCCTTAACCTAGAATAGAAGGTCCTCTGCCTAGAATAGAGGGTTTCTTACCGGTCGGCAACCCGTTATGGACTACTGGCGTTTTTTTTTTAAATTCATATTTCTGAAGTTGTGTGGTCATATGGAGTCAAGTGGTACAATTTATGAAAAAGCGCTCAATAAGTTTCAGATTTCGGACTGTAGGGGAAAATAAAGTAAAGGGGAATTCGAGCCACAGATTTGTGGATCAGCATAGAGCGCTGATAACAATAACAAAAAGCACTGTAGCGCAAATACTTGCAGCGCATATATCATATTCTATAGCGCTTACCTATATCGCCAACGATAGCGTTTTTTGTGTTGCTTAGTTGAGTTTGTTACCCATTACCAAGACCCAAACTCAAGAGTACTACTCACACGCCGTACGCATGACCAGAAATGAGCTGTGTTCTATTTAATTTTAAATTTTTCTTGTTTATTGAGGGATCGCATACGTAGTAAAAAGTACAAAAAATTTAAATAAATCAGCTAATAGCACAAAATAGCGCCTAAATAGCGCAAGTAGCACCCTCAGGTGCTATAAGCGCTATCCAAGATTAGCATCAATATGTAAACGGAAATTAACACAAACACCAATAGGCCAGCGTAGCTCAATTGGTAGAGCGTTATGCTAATGAAGGGCGGTTCAAATCCACTATGGCCATATTTCTGTAGAATTTTCACCCATATTAAAAAATACGCATAGAGCACTTTCGATAGCACTTATAGCGCAAATAACGCAAATAGCACTCCCAAAAACGGCTATGGCGCAAATTGCGCATATAGCAAATTCGATAGCGCTTATAGCGCAATTAGCGCATATTGCGCATGGAACAAGCGCTATAGCACGAAATGTGCTATTTCGTGTTCGCTTACACGCGTTCGTTACCGGATTTAGCAAAATAGCACATTTTTTAGCACATGCGGGTTTTCCCGGCTAATTCTAATGGCCAATAGAAGAAACAGGAAAAAGAAATGGTAAATCCTACTAATCCAATAAAACAGAAAGTGGGTTATCTGTAATTGGATTTTAGTTTTTGCGATGAAGGTCCTGTTTCAATAAACTCACGGCGCACAATTGTGACAAATTTGGCTGTAAAATCAGGTGATCCGTAATAAAATTATACGTGCATTCATTACGAATTCATCACCTGATGTAGCTTTAACAAATCTCAGAATAATTGGGCCGGTGAGGTTATTGAAACAGTTTACCGATGTCTCGCACAAAAATGATGCTCAAGAAGTTATGCCAGACAAGACAATAAGCCGAAAACACGAGCCTAAATAAAAAGTGGTCATTGACATTTAAGTATACTTTAAGTTTAGCAGAAAATTTCAGCAAAAGAAAAAGCTCAGAAATTGACATTTAAGTATAATTTAATTTAAGTATAACATTTAAGTTTAAGTTCGAATTTTCAAAAACATTTAAGTTTAAGTTTAAGTTGACACCTTGAAATTTTGTTTAAGTTTAAGTTTAAGTTCACACGTCAATTTTGAATAAGTTTAAGTTTAAGTTTAAGTTTAGGGGCATACTTTTTTAATTTAAGTTTAAGTTTAAGTATACTTTTTTAAGCCTACCTGCAAGAAAATGTTGTTCTTTTCTACACCTAGCGTTTGTTTTATTTAGAATAATTTTTCCAGAATTAAGGTTCGTGTTGTGACTGTGGTAACATGCACATGATACGATTAGGTTTCGACTCTAGTAGGTATATTTTTTGGCTACGGGCCTATTTCTTTACCGGATTAAAGGGTTAATTATAATCGGACTAAACGGTTTATAAAGGAAGCTTAAAAATGCCATTCCAAAACCTCCGGATTAAACGGACTTAACTTCTAGCGCGCTGCTTTTTAATCGGACTGAACGGTTTATAAAGGAAGCTTAAAAATGCCATTCTAAAACCTCCGGATTAAACGGACTTAACTTCTAACACGCTGCTTTTTAATCGGACTAAACGGACTTAACTATGCACGCTAATGTTAAGCGTATATGTTAAGTCCGTTTAGTCCAGTGGTAGTTTTGGAATGGGGTCAGACTAAAATTAAGCCGCTGACTTATTTTGACTCGTTTAGTCCGTTTAGTCCGATTTGTCATTCCAAAATCTCGGACTAAAATAAGTCCAGTCCGTTTAATCCGGTAAAGGAATAGGCCCTACGTCAGAACGAAGCTGATTTGCCACGACCGACACCGACACTATATCAGCGTTAAAGTGGTTGACATCGTCTAATAGCTGCTTTTAGCACAGCATTTTCTGCGCAAATATGTACTTATACCAATTTTAAGGAACCATACATTCACGTGGGGGGCTTTCACCCCCCCCCCCACAGATGCTTTACCACCTCTGCGGGGGTGGACGCGGGTCGAAATTTTCGACCCGCGACCCAACCCAACCCGCGGCTCTAGACTCGTGGGTAACCCGCGACCCAACCCGCGCCGTAAAACCCGACCCACGACCCACTTTGACCCACCACTCTATAACCATAACGTACATTATACACAAGCGTGTAGCCAGGATTTTGAAAAGGGGGGTCGCACCTTCTCCACTTTTTTGCTCACTTGCTTTAACTCACTATTGCGGGGTCTGAGCGCCTCAGCCCCCAGAATCCAATTATTTTTACACTTATTGGCGAAGTGGCTTACATAACAAAATGTAAATTTGGTCATTTAAATTAATTAAACTAACTGTTGCGGGGGTCCCGGGGTCTAGGGGCGGCAGCCGTCAGAATAAATGAAGGTTTTTTGAATTTTCAGACAAATTTGGTCAACTGGAGACGTAGTCAAAAAATTTTCCGACAGGTAAAATAAAAACAAAAGGTGGGAAGTTCATATCAAACAGTATATTACACAAGTAAATACAGCATAATGTACTCTAGTAGACAAGCATATATAGGCTTTCATGAAAGTTAGTAACAAGGAAGAGTAAGCCACAGAGTTTGCAGCGGTCTGGGGGCGGCAGCCCCCAGAAAAATATTTTTAGAATTTTTTAAAATTTTGGACCAAATTTTGTCTATTGGAGACGTATCCGAAATTTTTTTGGGCGGGACCAAGGGGGGACCATAAAAACCAAGGGGGGACCCTTGTCGACAATTTCTTCAGGTTCCAGTTTCCGTGGGTCAGAAAAATTTTTTTCGACCCGCGCAGCCTGAAGTGGGTACCCGCGGGTCGACCCACGGCTAAAATTGTCCGACCCAACCCAACCCAACCCGCGGGTACCCGCGGGTACCCACGACCCGCGTCCACCCCTGCCTCTGCCCGAAAGTTTGAAAGGTAATTAGGACGAGCAAAATCAGTGACTTACGAAGAAAAAATAATGGCTAACGAAGTGATTGGCGGAAAAGTTGCTCAACGAAAATTGGGGGAAAAGTAGCTCCGCTTCCCCCCAGATGGCTAACCCACTCGAGATTTGGCTCCCTACCCAACGTATTACTACCCACGTATACTGAGGACCCTGCATGGGCTGGAAAAAATCGCGAAACGGACGGTGTAGGTCACCAATTTAGGTGAATTATTTTTGAACAGAACCATATTTACGCATAAAATTAACTACAATTTTCTGCTAGAACCGTCTTTAAGGATACTGACTACATAGTGACTGTTCAATGCTCAAATGAGAATGTTGGTTCAGAAACAATTTGGTGCCGCGTTTTATGTTCGAAGAATATCCTCAGCATTACTAGCGTGACTTGGCGAAATCTATCGAAAAATAGTTGGACTTTACTCGCAAAACGTGCTTGTTATTATATCAGACACTTGTAAAGTTGAGGCTTAATTACTTTAAACTATGTATGAAGTCCAAAGTAATCCCATCACTTATATACTGTTCCAATGGAACAGGCAGACGCGGCTTTGATGACAGTGTGCGCAAAAGCACAAGTTTGCATCAATGTTGAGCACTTTAGTTAGCTCAGTTATTACATGCATGTCTCCTTTGACAAACATCACAAACTAGGTATTTTTGTTCCTTCTAGAGAAGGAACTATTGTTTTGAAACCAACTCTGCGCAGTGCAAAAGTAGCAGCTACATGCTGTCATGCGCATATGATTAACACGTAAAGTCAGTATGGGAGCTGACTGTTCTTTTTTTTGAAAACGGCGCTGTTCCCAATTTTAAACGAACAAATTGTAAAGAACACTTTTTCAGAGATCTCAAATTGTAATTTAGATTGATTTTTGTTCATTAAAATTTTTTTGGCCAATGTACAAAACACATATACAATTCACGTGACTGTCTGGACTATTATTTGTTTTCCAGTTTCAAACTTCAAATTGTGGCATAACCTCTAGTTCTTCTGTTAGCTAAAGCAAAGTTAACGTAGGTTTATTATTATTAAAAAATAAGTATATATAAATTTGAATACTTATTGAGCGCATATTAGTCATGTCATTTTTCTTTTCGGAAGTAGTGACAATTAAACATCATTGCAATGTAAGCAGCGTGGCCGAGCGGTCGAAGGCGCTAGGATAGTTCAAGAGGATTGTCTTACTGCCTGGGTCCGAACCCCACAGTTGTATTTTTTCCCAAAACGTAATAATGTCTGCAAAATCTATTTTTGTCAATAAAGTGAACGTAGGTTCTGAAATCAAAAGTGGTTTCGGCAACTACATACATAGACCATGTTTCTGGCCAAATTTTTTAAATTTTTACAGCTCAGTAACTCAGTATGTATTTTATGTAAGCGCTGATACCAACACTGCACACTGAAGTGCGAAGCTAAATTTCGCGAATTGTTAAGGGTGACAAATATGGATTTTGCACTCAACAAAGGAACCTTGCCCCTTTTGGGTCCTGCTTGTTTGTTTTCAATAGGTTCGCAAAATTATGGTACACATTTCCTTATAGCTGATTTTTTCGTTGCATTTATTTTTTGCTGATTCGAAATTTTTTGTGCCCATGGCAGGGCACTGATTTTATTCGATTACAGATTCCACCAATCTTACAATTTTTGTTGTGAAGCTTGACCAAAGTTGACTGTATTTAAAACAGCGTAAACGACGCCACCAATTTTTGAAGCTCTTGAACCTAAATTTGATACATTTGGACTACATCATTTTTTGCAGTTTGTCTCCGGCTCGAGCCGTATATAAATGCACGAATAGAATGAGTAGATACTCAAGATCACTCATAGCACGTCTAAACGTGGACCAGACATGGTTTTCTAACCGACGTCAAAACCAATAGCTCCAAAACTTGCATCATCAATTGCAGAATTTAAGATAGCCGCGTATATCAGCAGAATAATCAATATTAATGATCTGTAATGTAGCAGCGGAGACCAAAACCGGTTTTCTCTGCAGCAGGTAATAAATCGCACAAGCTAGTCTGATTGTGCATGTGTGTGTACATGTTCGCCAACAACACACTAGGGTCAGGACTAGGGATGTTTTCAGTTACCGAAATGTTAATCAGTTCAGTTAATCAGTTAACTGATTAGCTGAAGATTAGATCAGTTCAGTTATCAGTTAATGTTGCAGAAATTTAATCAGTTCAGTTACAGTTAAGTTAACTTAACTGTAACTGCTAACTTTAACTGAAAATATTTTCAGTTATTTCCCTAAAATTGATGGTTTCCGCTTTCCGCTAGTCCTCATATTTGTTATTTTTACTAGTTTTTTACGTAGTTTCTACTTAATAACTACTTAATTAATTGCTTATTAATTATTAACTAATTAATTAGTTGCACTTGAATCCACTCAAAACAAAAACAGTTTGTCAATATGGGATCAAATATATATTTCAATACGAAAACTTTAAACTTCTGTAAAGAGTGACAAGCAATTAGTAACAATAAATGACGTATACATTTGAAAGTAGGTATGATCGCAAATATAATAATCTAAAGAAGCAGGCCCCAAAAAGGTGCAAAAGCTTCTTTTGCTGAGTAAAAATTTGGTAGCTACGATTCACCAACTAATTTTATTTCAGCTTCACGTTCAGTTTTTAGTATTTTAGTTCCGGCACAGAATTTACTAAATTCTGGTAACTATTTGAAGGAAAAAGCCGCTATAGTTCAAGTAACTTCTTACTATTTCAGCACTCAGATCCCTATCTTCAGAGGGAAATAGTCCACTTCAAACAAGTTTTCAGACAAAAGTGGAATAATTTTTTTAGTAAAAAGCAAAAATAATATGGGGTCGAACCCCCAAAGTAATGACTAGATAGCGCGTTTTAGATATAGACCACGCTGCATAATTCTGCGTGGATGACTGATTGCGGCCATAAAAACTCTTCTTATTATGCACTCTTGGCAGAACGTAAAGTGGTCCAAAACTGAAAATTCAAGTCCGATCGTTCATTTAATTGACGTTTTGTCCTTTCAATGTTTTTAGCGACAGTTCTACAAATACAAACACTTGAGTATCATTGCAAAAAAGCAATAAAGCGAAAACAAGAATCCCACAAATGATTTCATGCATGTTTCGACGTATAACTGAAAATGATTTTCAGTTATTGCAGGTAACTGAAAAGAATATCAGTTAACTGACTTCAATCAGTTTTTTACAACCGAAGCAGTTCAGTTACAGTTTAGTTAACTGCTGTTGAGAATTGTGCAGTTAAGTTATCAGTTTTTAACTGCTTTCCATAATCAGAGCAGTTCAGTTATCAGTTATTATCAGTTAACTGTAACTGCTTAACTTTAACTGAAAATGGATCAGTTAGCAGTTAACTGAAAACATCCCTAGTCAGGACCTGACTTTTTTCTTCGTTGCAAACACTGCCTTAACTTTGTGTATATGCGACGGCTGAGGCCGCCGCCTAAAAATCACAGTGGCATGATTATTTCCTAACTTTTCCAGCTTACCTGACATACGGGCTAAAAGTACCTATGAATCGACCCAGGTCTAAGTGCTCTAAGTTTGTTCTAAGCTTTTATATTGTTTTTAACTTCTAGGTCTTTCTGCTCCTCTCTGGCATTTTGTGTATCGTCGATGGAGCGTTGGGCCTGAGACCCTCAAGAACTCCCGCAAGAAGTCAGAAGACCTCACGCAAGAGTTAGCTGATCGCTACATTTTTGACATTGGCTTTTATTATATCACAGCTCGGATATCCACTCATCCAATTCATCTAGGCTCATAGATCGATTTAGTCTCAAAGTCGAAATTGCTTGAGACTCTTTTTTAGTAGTCGTTTTGATCCTTGATTAAAAAAACGCAGTAACATGTTCAGGTTCGTGCTTGCACTCTTGATAATTCACAATCCGCAAACAGCAAATAGCAGTTTCGCGAATAGCGCTGATACCACATTGCGCTATTATATAAGTAGCGAAAAGTATGCTACTTTCTGCTAGAGCATGTGACTGCGCTATTCACTAACGAGGAACAGCGCTTCTTCTACAAGAGTGAGACACTATTAATGAAAATAAGCCACTAATAAAAACCTAAATGTTTTTATTGAACAAAGCTAAACACACAAACAGTATATTAACTAGTATATTCTAGTGCTGCAGCCTTCAGAGTAAGGGTTAATTCATACTTGCAACCGTATGTATATACGTTCAGCCGGGAACATTAACAAAAACATCACGCCATCTGGCATGGCTTTATACATTAATGGCGAGTGAGTTTTTGACCGGCGGAACGGACGTACGGCTGTAAGTTTGAATTGAGCTGTGGGAAAACGTTGCAAATGACAGAAAAACACTGACAAACTGTGCAAAAAAATGGTCAATAGTTTGGACTTGCAAATAATTTTAGCAAAGTTTAAGGTAATTATGAAAATAAACTTACTGATTCGTTCAAGTTCTATAGATCCGCGAGCATCTAGAAAAATTCCCATAGTTTCGGTACACAGTTCTAAAGCTAACACTAATTTCACTTAAAATTTGAATTTACGAAAACAAAATCCAAAATGGTGCCAAATACTAGATAGAAAATCAGAACCAGTTACCAATTATTCAATTGCTGATTTTCATTGTTTTTTACAAAATAATTTTATGACAATAAAAAAGTATTTCTATTTCTTGCAATGATGAAAAAACACAGCAGCTAACAACAATTACACCACGCGCGAATGTACAGATAATACCAAAAAACAAAAGTGTTACGTTAGATACTCACAAAAACGTAAAACAATTTAGTAAATAGGTACTTAATTCCGCAAGAAAATAATGCAATCCCTTTTTTGCTGAATACATCACCAACAAACCAAATCAGAAATCAAAAACACAAATTTCAATATTAATAACTGGTAGAATATTCTAATATTAAACCTCAAGCAAAAGCAAATGAAACGCACGTGCAAATAAAGCAACAGTCCGTCTAGTCCGAACACAAACTGAAAAATTAATTCAGATCGGATTAAATTAATTACGATTAAACTAATAAAATTGATAGATTAAAAGGCTTCAAGTATTTACACAGTCGCTTAACAAAGTAACTAAAGTCTGACCACAAAATGTTAAATACTGGAATCCGTTCTTTTCGTAAACAAATCGCGTGTTTCTTTTTGTCATAGGTTCTAGCATTATATATTTGGTCAACTTTACAAGTGTGAAAAAGCCTACACGGGTTAGGTTATAATCGTCGGGTCAATAAACTTTCTACTCTGTGTTATGCGAGAACTACTACTTTCGACTCGGACTAAGCTCTACACGATCACTTCCTTAGGTTCACTATCAACACAATATGGGCAATACAAAACATACGTTTAGGGTGCGCGTAGGTACTTGCTGATACACAGTAATACTTTCCCAATTTGGTTCTATCCTGTCTATATCGAATCTCTTAACTCAACTCAGCTCAGTGGGGTAGCAGAGGTTAGAAATGTTTTTTGCGGGGGCTCCA
>JASANF010005460.1:0-38176 GCA_030248245.1 Trissonchulus sp. WLG1_4
TCGTCCATTATCCTGACTAGTCCGCTCGTCGATCGCCCTGACTCAGGTCTGGGGCGCACTGACAGGCGTCCCAGGGCGGTCACAAAAACTCAAAGAGATCAACGTAAAATCGGAGGCTAAATAAAATGAGATGGTTATATTGAAAAAATAACAATTTACGGATACGATAAAAGCACGAAACAGGACAGCGGGCAATACCTACACTTTAAACGTTACATTTTAAAACAGGCAGAAATCACGATTCAACTAAAATCTAAAACTACGCAAACATTTGTCTCAAGGTTCCTACACTTAACCCCGTGCCTACAACGCGCCCCAGACAATTTTGAGAAGAAGATAAAACAACCAACTTCTGTTAAATCAAGCAAAGTGACTATCTCGGATGAGTAAAACCTGTCGGCCTAAAGTTCCCGAAAATGATGTCCTTCAATGAGTATGACCTTAGGTATCCGAGTGAAGCTAACTGATGGCCGAGTGGTCTGGCGTGACAGTTCTGCCAAAACTTGTCATTAGGAGAGCATACCCAGTTGGTGGCTACGGATTTTAATCTTGGCCAAGGCTTGGACTTCGTGCTTCGTCCATGATCAAACAACTTCTACATATTATATTGTATGCTAATGTTATGCTTTGATTCTGAAAGTGACCGTGCAACAGCGCATGCAATGCCGCTTGCGTCACATGTAACGACTCACTGACAGTCTCGCAATATCTTCGAAAGGCCAATTTCTCTGTTTTTGACCGTCTGACGACAAGCATTTACGCATAAAAACATTAAGGAAAATACTCCTACTGATTTGGAAAGCACGAATTGCAAAGTTTGGAACTGGGCTTTAATGTGCAGAAAAAATGTAAAATAAGAGAAAGTAAGAAAACATATGTATATCTAGAATACTGGAGCAATGAATTTGAAAAGTTTAGAATTAAAAATCAAAATTAATAGAATGTCATAACCAAAGAAAAAGACGTTTATTGGAAACACAAATAGAAAAACACTAACACAAGAATAAACAACAGGTACATGTTTTCATTTGTACACTCGACCAGTCCGCATATTTTTGACAGTTCATTTTCTTCTTGTGATAGCTTGAAACGCTCTTTTTACATTTCTTATTGAAAACCAAATGGGTAGATTTTACAAATGGTGGTTTTACTAACCAATGGTTTTACGTACGTTTTTAGATGATTTGCACACAATTTCATTACCACATATTGCCTGATTCGCTACGAATTTCGTAGATTTTTTCAAACGATGGTTTTAGTGCAGTTGAAGTTTTTTATACCTGCAGTACAGCAGGCCTTTGTTTTGCTGAAATTTCAACTGAGCTAAAACGATGGTTTAAGAAATTCTGCGAAATTCGTAAGCAAATTGCGCGATATTTCGATTAATGAATTTATGCGAAAACCATGTAAAAATGTATGTAAAACCATGGTTTAGTAAAACCACCTTTGTCCCATCACCACTCATAAGTTTTTTACTATTGTGTGCCGCAAAAGCGCTAGCCTGAGCGAAAAATGTAGCGATTACATAAAAAAATAGAAATTATCATTAAAAGTAATAAAAAAAGCACTACAAATTTCAATTAAACAGCTTGTGCACCAAATTAGACACATTAGAAATAACGAGAGTCTTTCTCTGCAAATGATACCAATACAATGTCAGATACTGAAAGGTTAGGTTCGGACTCTGCACCCTCCAGGATGCCAAAATACTTACGCCCCAGATAAGGAACCAGACCGACTTCATTCACCAGGGCGTGAAAAAAGTTAACTTGTTTCACGATCTTTGAGTTTAACTTAGTGAAAACACATCCGTGTTATTCTGGTCGACTTGGTTGCTCATTTAAAATATGCTAAGTTATGTTTTTGAGCCAAAAATTTTGAATACGAAGTGGAAATAATGAAAACGTTCTGGTCATCAGATTTTAGCGTTATCACTACATTTTCGGTGGTATGCATGTTTTTCCAAGGTGTGGCCTTCATTTCAGTTGTTAAAAGAGCATATTATCAGTAATATTCCATGTAACTATTAACTTCAGTACCAGTTAACCATACATAACCTTTGCCCAGAGCTTTATTTACATCTAGTAACGAATGCCAAGGCAAATTTAAGTATTTAAAACTGGTGGTAACGCTAAAAAGTGCACTAAATGAGGTGCTAAGAAACAGTAAAATAAGGGCAACTAAACCTAGTTGATATTTGTTATATAGATGTATAATTAACGCTAACGCGTCAAGTTTGGACTCATACGCTCTGAAAAAAGTTACAAAACGAATGACATCAGCCTTAGGCTTCACCTGTAGCCCGCGGTTGCGACTTTCATACCATCGGCTGACGAGCGTTGCCAGCATGCATAATAGCATTAGTTTTTGACAGTCAGGAGTGAAAGACTGTTTCCAATTAATGGGTTTGTTGTGGAATTGCAAGCTGTTCGGATTGAGAACAAAAGAAAGGGTGGACAGCTCTAAAGGCAAACTAAATCGGAGTAGTCGCATGCGATCAGTAGTTGCCGTAAAATCTGATATATATATATGCTATATAACGCTTATAGCGCACATAGCTAACAGATAGCAAGGAGTGAGGCAAGGTAGCTAGGTGGATAAGCTGGGTATATGTGGGGTAGCGTATTTAGCGCAAAAAGGGAACTGGGGCGGCTGGTGTTACAACTGGACAAGCGTGTAGGGGTGGGGGCGGAGGGTTAACTTCTTGTGCTTTGTGTACGCTTACACGCGACATGAGACTGATTGATCATAAATCGACGCTGGACACAAGAACCATTGTACACATTACAAAATCTGAAAAAAATTGTGCTAAGCACATAGCTCGTGTCACAGCTTAGTTTAAAATGAGTGTGCACATTCGGAAATATAACCTAATTGGGGCAATTGTGGTACCAAAAATTTACTAGTTTGTTACTTACGTGATGTTATGGTGAAACATGTATTGATAAAGTAGCATAACCTCAGAAAGGTAGCCAGAGTATTTCACACAACTTTTACTGCGGGTCCAGTTGGGAAGTACTGAGCACGGATGCACAAAAGGTTGACCCACAAGTCCAGTGCATGCCACCAACTGCATGATGACCTCTTTTTATGATTGCGTTACATTGTCAATTACGACAACCAGCAGTGATGAATGTGGCACAGTAAGTAAATGGAATCATGATGATTTTATAATTTTGATAGATGCGGCTGTAAGTATGAAAATATGTCACCAGTAATCTTGCACCAGTAATAGTAATTAGTTAATTTAATTAATAAAATTATATTTGAAATTTAATGATACTAATATTCGTAAAAACAGTGTTTCGCATCACGACAAATTTTAATCTGTTTAGGTAGATCTAGTTCTGATGAAAAAAAACCATTGGTCTAAAATAAATGAATTGGAAAAAAGTATGTAAGTAAGCTGACAATTGCTACACTAACATAACATTTTTACGCGGCGGTCTTAGCCGCCGCGTATATACTATAGTGCAATTGTTTTCTATGATTGCATGTCGTTCTAGTGTAACACTGCAGGCAGGTCCTAAAAAAGCACTGTTTGTGTGGGCGTGTGTATCATTTTGTGCACGTAGGTACACTACGTATTTAGCAAC
Organism: Trissonchulus sp. WLG1_4; assembly: GCA_030248245.1. Lineage (NCBI taxonomy): Eukaryota > Metazoa > Nematoda > Enoplea > Enoplida > Ironidae > Trissonchulus > Trissonchulus sp. WLG1_4. The sequence continues at coordinate 3,597 of JASANF010005460.1, forward strand.
ATAGGCTATAGATTTGCAACAGCGTTTGTGCGAGTGTGTGTCAGATCATACAGAACATGTATGTAGTGACTTGTGAGCGACAGGAAAGTAATCTCGTTAAACAGTGTTACGACGAAACCTGTCGCGACAACGTTTCGCAGATTATTCATCAGCGCGTGGAGTCAAGAGAATGCCGTTGCCTTCGCCGTCGCCAATCACGGCTGGTACGGCTATGGAAGTCACTGAGCATAGTGACATCTGACATGTCAGCTACGTATCTAATAAGTACAGGTTTAAAATCTCAATACTGCAACAGTTTTTCTTTCATTGCAATATTTTTGAAAGCATATGTTTGCGCATAAAACAAGATCTTCAGTCCAAATCTTCAATATCTCGCATAATAAATATGTATGTACTATAACTAAATATGTAGAATGAAGTTAATTCAACAAAGTATGTAAAGTTTTGCACGGCATCAGCGGCTGGCCAACACTGCAGCTTAGTGGAAGTGGTCACTGGTCATGTTTAGTTACAAAAGCTGGCATTAAATAATTTTGTGCCGCGTTTTATATTCGGAGAATATCCTCAGCACTGTAAGCATGTCGCAACGAAACTATCCAAAATTAATTCAACTCTACTCGCAAAACGTGCTTGTTCTGTAACGAGAGCTGGACCTAATGCGAACAGCAACAGTAAAATCTACCACGATTTCGTATGCAAAACATGGTCGTTTACAATCCTGTGAAAGAGATGTGACAACATGCTTCTAGACTGGTTGCCTAATGTTTGCAAACCGACTCGCCTAATGTCCTAATGTCAGTAAGGATTGCACGCTCGTAATTATTTTCTTTGGATCATTATAGCATAGGATGTCCTCACAGGATTTTATGCTGGTAACTTGCTTGTTGCTGTTTTTCTTATCTAAATAAATCAATTAATCATAGCATGTTACTGATTAAAAGTTCCTCTTAAAAAAATGACCGCGTTGTATATTTCCTGCAGATTATATACACTCTTTATTTTATATAAAACCACTCATTACTCTGCAGAAGAATTTGCTTAGTTAGTAAGTTGTGGTAACGGAGCCCTAGAAAGCTGTTATCCGTTCAACAACTATAGAGTTAGTCAGCCTATACACTAGGCTTAAAGAAGTACGCTTAAATTTAAATTAAAAAAGTATGCCCATAAACTTAAGCTTAAACTTATTTAAATCTGACGTGTAAAATTAAACTTACACTTGAATAAATTTTCAAGGTGTTACCTTAATCATAAAAATAACTAAATGAGGGCATACTTTTAAAGCTTATTATATAGAAAGCATTATTTGTGTTCATTCAATATTGTGAAACGTGAAGGTAATACTACATAGACAAAAGCGATTTTTGTTAAGAAAAGCTCGGAGAGTATGACACTGAGAAATGGCAAGAAAATTTGGAACAAAATAAAATAACAAATTATTTATGGATTACGTTGAAACTCATATTGTGACAAAACAAAGACTTATTTCCATTCGCAATCACTTAGAACCATGATATCAAGTTGGAACGTAACATTTCTCAAAAGCAGCGTGTTAGCTTAAAATTTAGACCAGCTAGTACGTATAATCACTAGTCTACTGTTCAATTACATAGAAAAGTTACTGTTCATCCTAAATTCCATTGATAGTCATGACATATTGCAAGTTGATGTGAATTGTGCGACTGACTGACTGGACCACTACTGATACAAATGATGTTTTCACCTATTGCAAATATGAATTTTTAGCTCATGTGATGTTGCAGAGACTGCGACTGAAGTAACTTTAAAAGCCTTAAATTGTTTCATTAGGAGCAGAGCTTTAGTAACTTCTAAAAAAATGGCACTAGCATTTTCTGTTTTTTTATCTATCTTTTTTAAATCTTAAATCTTCTTAAATAATTTTTCTTATGTGTTTTCCGTCCAAATGGCTGTATGAATACAGTTCCGATCAAAATTAACCTTCCTTGCTGCCAGCTGCAGCAGCAAAGACGGCAGCAACAACTGCTCCTGGTTGTTTGTAATTGCGCCGACAAATCCATAACAATATGGTCAAACAGGTGATTTGATTTTGGCATTTGACCTAAGCCATAACTCCTAAGTATATTAGTACGTACTACGTTCGTACGTACCTATGTGTGTAGTGACTGCTGGTCAGAAAGTTTTGGTGGGTCTCAGAAAGGAGTGAAAGCTGAAATTGCTGTCGAGACATTCAACTTGGCCAAATGCTCGGGCTTTTATAAAAGTCTTGCGGGGTCACGAATATTTTTGCACTACCCTAATTTTGAACAAATTTAGTCGGAAAATCTGATTACTATGTAATTCGTCTAACAATATATAAGTGTGCAATGTCAAAAATAAAAAAGCTAATCAGTCGAAATAAAAAAATATGGTCAACTTTGAACACATGCCACCCTTACGCTCATCGTCTGAACCGACATAATCTTTGTTCAATTCTGATTTTTCAGTACAGATAAATTTGGAATTTTTTTGTTATGTAGCGTTTTAAACTATATAAAATTTATTTTTTTAAGCACAATTTTCAGACAGCTTACTCCGATGAAAATTAACCCTTCAGTCCTGTAAAGAAATAGGCTGTTAGTTACATAGTCAATATACTTCGGATAAAAAACAGGTCTCACTGCTGACCTGTAGATTTGAAAATTTGGGCTTCAGTAAATTTTAGTTTCAAGCTGTAGTATATCTAGGTTTAACACAAAATTACAACACAGATATAACCACAGGACAAGTTAAACCAGACCGGAAAGATAAGTGATGTAAAAGTGTCTGATCAAAGTGAAAAAGTGTTAAGTATTTTGACAAATTTTAATTCTAATTTCGACATTGCACTTACTGCAATACTAAGTACATTGGCTAAACTTGTTCTAAAATATGATAGTGCTAAATAATTGTCGCCCCCCCCCCCCCACAGACTAGTATAAAAGCCCTAACATTTAACCAGTCTAATGTCTTCAAAGTGACGTGCGTGTCACTCCAAACTTTCTGACCCACCAAAACTTGCTGGCCAGCAGTCACTTTCCACATAGGTACGTACGTACGTACTATGAAGTTATGGCTGAAATCAAATGGCAAAGGTATGTCACCTGTTTAGCCATTATAGTGTCACTCATTAGCCGGCTAATGCCAGCAACCAGGGGCAGTTGTTGCTGCCGCTTTGCTGCTGCAGCCGGCAGCAAGGAAGGTTAATTTTGATAGGTAATCGGTACTGTACGTATCCTGTTTTCTTTATTACGTTTATTGAATTTATTTGCAGTTTGTGTGCGTCTTTGTTGGGCAACATCGGCCTAGGCGGTTTCCTGTGCGAACTCCTGGTGTCGGTGAACGCGGTATATATTTATAGAAAACTCGATACTAGTGTTGTTTTAGTAAAAGAAATTTTAGTTTAGTTTAGATACAGTTATAGTATAGAGCCCTCAAAATAGTTTAGCTTAAGACTGACTGTCTGTAAGAATCGACCCAGGCAGGGACGTAATTTTTTCGACCATCTTCGATTTGCTTCAAATTTACATATATGGTAGCCCTATATGAGTGTATAAACTGTGCAAAATTTTAGCTTTCTCCCATCTTCCTGAGGCCAGAAATGCTCTCCCAAAATGTGCGTGCTTAGTCATTTTTTCCAAGTTTTGATCAAACTTGCTTTTCCGTTTATATCTGGCCAGTGCTACACAAACCAAATGTCATATTTTAGTAAAATATTTACTATACAATACAAAATATTTGGGAACTTTCAAATTTACTCTACCTTGTTCACTTTTTGAGAAAATAAATTTTGACTGTGCCAATTTTAACGCTTACGAATGAGCATTTTTCAAGTTTTTGATTAATAACTCGCAAAATACTTAGCAGTCAAAGTTTTGTTTATTATACAAATATAGACACATATGTCGGTTATTAGTGTGCAAAAAATCAGCCAAATCGAAGTAGGGGTATTGAGCGATTTTTAAGCTTGAAATGTCCAACTTAGATTAGCATTCATTGCAACTATGCCTAGTATCATTTAATTCATTGTTACATATACCACACCCATTGATATGATATTCATTGTCAAAATAGTCCACATAATGTACAATTATATCATGTTTATTAGATTCTGATTACAAAATTTTCGGATCCATTATGGCTCAGAATTTGAAATATGTTTATCGTTCCAAAGCTACTTTTTTTTCGTTTTTGCCTTGTAATTTCGACAATACTTAGCAGTCAAAGTTTTATTTATTATACAAAAATAGACATACATATTGGTTGTCTGTGTGTAAAAAATCTGCCAAATTGAAGTAGTGGTAATGAACTATTTTCAAGCTTGAAATGTGTTACTTAGATTAGCATTTATTGCAACCCTGCCTAGTATCATGTAATGCACCGTTACATATACCACACCCATTGGTATGATATTCACTGTCAAAATAGTCCACATATTGTACAATTATATCATGTTTATTAGATTCTGATTATAAAATCTTCGGATCCAACCTTGGATCGATACATTCACGACATTGCTTCAATGCCCATCCGACTCCGAGAGATATCTCATTGTTTATTTCGGCGTCAGTTTGAAAATCATTGGCAAAGTCGGTTAGCTCTGATAAGAATGGTTGTACTTGAATTGCTTCCAATGCGTTGGCGCATGTACGAACCGCGATGCCACGTAGTGTTATTCATTGTGCCACATATTTATGTTTTCATTCTTTCATTCAAAGAGCACCACACTGTAGCTTTGGCTCGCCCCAAATGAACTCAGCTCAAAGTCATAATAACTTGCAATTCCTGGAATTAGAGTTTGTGACCGGCCGCGAAAGCCGCCGGCCGACCGGCGGAAAGTTCGGCTTGGCGGCCGGATTTTTGATCCAACCCATTTGATCCAAATCTAGAGTGTCATTTTGGCATACCTTAGCCTGCCGGATTGTTATACCGGCCTAATTTTGTCAGTCGATTGAATCTGGCCGGCCGGCCGGTGCTTTTAACCGGCCGGCAACGATCCGGCCGGCAAAAATTTCGACCGGTCACAAAAACTAGACGAGCTTTGGCTTTTTTTTATTTTTGCAATTCAATAGTTCCGCGAAATACCGATATGAATTTAATGCCACGATGAGAGGAAACTGCGAGCAATTCAGCGGCATTGGTGCACCAGTGATTTTCATGCACATACAGTTTAATATGCTGTTTCACGTAAGATGTCACACGGTCGCCAGATTATCCAAAATCTCTGATATATATAGAATTCAAATATATATATATATATATAGTATATATATATATATATATATATATATATATATATATATATATATATATATATATTTTAATTTTTTTTATATATATTTATATTTTTTTTTTTTTTTTTTTTTTTTTTTTTTTTTTTTTTTTTTTTTTTTTTTTTTTTTTTATTATTAGGGGTTTTTTTTTCAAAAAATTTTGTGTGCATAATTTGCAAAATTTTAATTTTAGTGCAAAATTATTGGGCAAAATTTTCAATTTTTTTGTGCAAACTGTAAATGCGTTTTCCTCGCCTATATAGAAGCAAATATACGCGTTTTTATACCTCTAGAGATACACACATATTAGTGGCACACCCAGAAAAACATTTCGAAAAAATGGGTGGGAATGAGTTTTCAATTTTTGTAATGGACAAAAAGTCACTTTTTATAAAAAAGACACGAAACAAAACCAATTTTAACACTCATAAAACGTCTTACAAACGCAAGATTACTAAACCAATACGTTGCAGGGGTCTGGGGACGGCAGGCCCCAGTAAAAATTGGCGATTTTTTCATATTTTTGACCCAATTTGGTCAACTGGAGACGTATCAGAAATTTTTTTTCAGACAGCAAAATTGAAACAAAAGATAGTAAGTAACGTCACATCAGACAGTGTGTATATAACGCAAGTAAATGTAGCATAATATACTTGTGTAGACATGCAAATGCAGCATAATGTACTCATGTATAAATACGTAGGCGTTGTTGAAAGATATGTAATAACAAGGCTTTGTATACCACAAAGTTGCAGGGGTCTTGGGGCTGCAGCCCCCGGAAAAAAATGGGAAAAATTTTGAATTGTATGCCAAATTTGGTCAATTGGAGATGCGTCAGATAATTTTTCCGACCGGACCATCAAACCCAAAGAAGGGACCCTTGTGTAAAAAATCACTTGGAACAAATTTCGGGGGGATTCCCATTTCCCACCATCCGTTATTGTTGTTGTAGCTCATTCCCACCATCCGTCCACCCTGGGTACGTCCTTGCTGGTTGCTACTGTGGCGGCTATGTTTATGTTGGTGTGCTGAAATTCTAAATATTGGAAATTACTGGCATTAACACAATGGCTGTCAGATGCAGATCCAAGAAAATTTCACAAAGGTGGTTTAACTAAACCATGGTTTTACGTACGTTTTCATGATTTGCACATAATTTCATTACGAAATAACGCCTGATTCGTTACGAATTTCGTCGATTTTTTAAAACCTTGGTTTTAGCGCAGTTGAAATTTAAAACCTGCAGCACAGCAGGTCTCTGTTTCGCTGAAATTTCAGCTAAGCTAAAACCATGGTTTAAGAAAATCTAGGAAATTCGTAACGAATCAGGCTATATTTCGTAACGAATACGAAATGATGTGCAAATCATATAAAAACGTACGTAAAACCATGGTTTAGTTAAACCACCTTTGTGAAATCCACCCTAGCAGTTTGAACAGCAATTACACAAATCATGCGCCATTTGCAAAAAAAAGCAGTATATATAAAAACCTGCCGCCAGTGATACCAGTATATGCAAGGGTCTGGGGGCGGCAGCCCCCCGAATTTTTTTCGATTTTGCATTAAAAACAGTGCATTTTGAACACATCCCAGGCCCATCGGGCACTGTGCATTATTGTGCAAAATTTTAATTTTTGTGTGCAAAATTTAAAAAGTGTGCATTTGCACAGGGTTTTGCACAAAAAACCCTGAATATATATCTGGCGACTGTGCGGCATCTTACATGAAACAGCATATTCGACTGTATGTGCATGAAAATCACCGGTGCACCAATGCCGCTGAATTTGTGCTGTTTCCTCTCATCGTGGCATTAAGTTTGTATCTGTATTTTGCGGAGCTATTGAATTGCAAAAGTAAAATAAAACCAAAGCTCATATTCCAGAAAATGCAAATTATTACGACTTTGAGCAGAGTTCACTTTGGGGCGAGCCAAAGCTGACGGTGTGGCGCTTTTTGTTTTGGTAAGAGCATTGTTATTCCAACAAAATTTTTTGCTTGGGAAAGGCAACATTTTGGATTTGGATCAAATGGGTTGGATCAAAAATCCGGCCGCCAAGCCGAACTTTCCGCCGGTCGGCCGGCGGCTTTCGCGGCCGGTCACAAACTCTAATTCCAGGAATTGCAAGTTATTATGACTTTGAGCTGAGTTCATTTGGGGCGAGCCAAAGCTACAGTGTGGTGCTCTTTAAATGAAAGAATGAAAACATAAATATGTGGCACAATGAATAACACTACGCGACATCGCGGTTCGTACATGCGCCAACGCATTGGAAGCAATTCAAGTACAACCATTCTTATCAGAGCTAACCGACTTTGCAATGATGTTCAAACTGACGCCGAAATAAACAATGAGATATCTCTCGGAGTCGGATGGGCATTGAAGCAATGTCGTGAATGTATCGATCCAAGGTTGGATCCGAAGATTTTATAATCAGCATCTAATAAACATGATATAATTGTACAATATGTGGACTATTGTGACAGTGAATATCATATCAATGGGTGTGGTATATGTAACGGTGCATTACATGATACTAGGCAGGGTTGCAATAAATGCTAATCTAAGTAACACATTTCAAGCTTGAAAATAGTTCATTACCACTACTTCGATTTGGCTGATTTTCTACACGCAGATAACCAATCTGTATGTCTCTTTTTGTATAAAATATAAAACTTTGATAGCTAAGTATTGTCAAATTTACGAGGCAAAAACAAGAAATAAGTAGCTTTAGACCTTTAAAAATAATGCAAGTTCTGCGCTATATTGGATCCGAAAATTTTGTAATCAGAATCTAATAAACATGATATAATTGTTGTACATTACGTGGACTATTTTGGCAGTGAATTATATTGATAGGTGTGGTATATGCAACGGTGCATTACATGATACTAGGCAGGGTTGCAATAATATGCTAATCTAGGTAGCACATTTCTAGCTTGAAAATAGTTCAATACCCCTACTTCGATTTGGCTGATTTTTTTCACACAGATACTCATATGTATTTCTACTTTTGTGTAATAAATAAAACTTTGACTCCTAAGTATTGTCGAAATTACAAGGCAAAAACGAGAAAAAAGTAGCTTTGGAACGATAAAATTATTTCAAATTCTGCGCTATAATGGATCCGAAGATTTTGTAATCAGAATCTAATAAACATGATATAATTGTACATTGTGTGGACTATTTTGACAATGAATATCATATCAATGGGTGTGGTATATGTAACAATGAATTAAATGATACTAGGCATAGTTGCAATGAATGCTAATCTAAGTTGGACATTTCAAGCTTAAAAATCGCTCAATACCCCTACTTCGATTTGGTTGATTTTTTGCACACTAATAACCGACATATGTGTCTATATTTGTATAATAAACAAAACTTTGATTGCTAAGTATTCTGCGAGTTATTAATCAAAAACTCGAAAAATGCTCATTCGTAAGCGTTAAAATTGGCACAGTCAAAATTTATTTTCTCAAAAAGTAAACAAGGTAGAGTAAATTTGAAAGTTCCCAAATATTTTGTATTGTATAGTAAATGTTTTACTAAAATATGACATTTGATTCGTGTAGCACTGTCCAGATATAAACGGAAAAGCAAGTTTGATTACAATTTGGAAAAAATGACTAAGCACGCACATTTAGGGAGATCATATCTGTTTGATTACAATTTGGAAAAAATGACTAAGCACGCACATTTAGGGAGATCATATCTGGCCTCAGAAAGATGGAAGAAAGCTAAAATTTTGCACATTTCATACACTCATATAGGGATACCATATATGCAAATTTAAAGCAAATCGAAGATGGTCGAAAAAATTACGTCCCTGCCCCTTCACACTATGGTCGATCCTTACAGACAGTCAGTCTTAAATCGGTTTAGTCCGGGGGTAGTTTAGCAAAAGGTTTGGACTATATGTAATTAAGTCGCTCACTTATCTTAACTTCAGTTTGTTTAGCCCGATAAGCCAGTCCCCATATCTGACTAAAAATAAGGTTCATTTAACATGCTAAACGCAGAGGCTCTTGACTAAAGGCGAAAGTAACTTCAACTAATTGACTAGAATTGTAAAAAAACTAAAGCTAGAGTTAGTTAAGTAGGATGCACTACTATAATCGGAAAAAACATGCTTGCCGTAAAAGCGCCTTTATACTAAAACTCCATACTAAAACTATACTATAACTAAAACTAAAACTGCGGCGAAAAGCTTATACTATAACTAGAACTAAAACTAAACTAAATTTCAGCCGCTATACTATAACTGTATCAAAACTAAACTATTTTGAGGGCTCTATACTATAACTGTATCTAAACTAAACTAAAATTTCTTTACTAAAACAACACTAGTATCGAGTTTTCTATAAATATACCGCGTTCACCGACACAGAAGTTAGCAGGACCGCCTAGGCCGATATTGCCCAACAAAGACGCACACAAACTGCAAATAAATTCAATAAACGTAATAAAGAAAACAGGATACGTACAGTACCGATTACCTATCAAAATTAACCTTCCTTGCTGCCGGCTGCAGCAGCAAAGCGGCAGCAACAACTGCCCCTGGTTGCTGGCATTAGCCGGCTAATGAGTGACACTATAATGGCTAAACAGGTGACATACCTTTGCCATTTGATTTCAGCCATAACTTCATAGTACGTACGTACGTACCTATGTGGAAAGTGACTGCTGGCCAGCAAGTTTTGGTGGGTCAGAAAGTTTGGAGTGACACGCACGTCACTTTGAAGACATTAGACTGGTTAAATGTTAGGGCTTTTATACAAGTCTTTGGGGGGGGGGGGGCGACAATTATTTTGCACTATCATATTTTAGAACAAGTTTAGCCAATGTACTTAGTATTGCAATAAGTGCAATGTCGAAATTAGAATTAAAATTTGTCAAAATACTTAACACTTTTTCACTTTGATCAGACACTTTTACATCACTTATCTTTCCGGTCTGGTTTACTCGTCCTGTGGTTATATCTGTGTTGTAATTTTGTGTTAAACCTAGATATACTACAGCTTGAAACTAAAATTTACTGAAGCCCAAATTTTCAAATCTACAGGTCAGCAGTGAGACCTGTTTTTTATCCGAAGTATATTGACTATGTAACTAACAGCCTATTTCTTTACAGGACTGAAGGGTTAATTTTCATCGGAGTAAGCTGTCTGAAAATTGTGCTTAAAAAAATAAATTTTATATAGTTTAAAACGCTACATAACAAAAAAATTCCAAATTTATCTGTACTGAAAAATCAGAATTGAACAAAGATTATGTCGGTTCAGACGATGAGCGTAAGGGTGGCATGTGTTCAAAGTTGACCATATTTTTTTATTTCGACTGATTAGCTTTTTTATTTTTGACATTGCACACTTATATATTGTTAGACGAATTACATAGTAATCAGATTTTCCGACTAAATTTGTTCAAAATTAGGGTAGTGCAAAATATTTGTGACCCCGCAAGACTTTTATAAAAGCCCGAGCATTTGGCCAGTCTAATGTCTTGACAGCAATTTCAGCTTTCACTCCTTTCTGAGACCCACCAAAACTTTCTGACCAGCAGTCACTACACACATAGGTACGTACGAACGTAGTACGTACTAATATACTTAGGAGTTATGGCTGAGGTCAAATGCCAAAATCAAATCACCTGTTTGACCATATTGTCACTCATTTGTCGGCTAATGACAACAACCAGGAGCAGTTGTTGCTGCCGCTTTGCTGCTGCAGCCGGCAGCAAGGAAGGTTAATTTTGATCGGTACTGTATTCATACAGCCATTTGGACGGAAAACACATAAGAAAAATTATTTAAGAAGATTTAAGATTTAAAAAAAATAGATAAAAAAACAGAAAATGCTAGTGCCATTTTTTTAGAAGTTACTAAAGCTCTGCTCCTAATGAAACAATTTAAGGCTTTTAAAGTTACTTCAGTCGCAGTCTCTGCAACATCACATGAGCTAAAAATTCATATTTGCAATAGGTGAAAACATCATTTGTATCAGTAGTGGTCCAGTCAGTCAGTCGCACAATTCACATCAACTTGCAATATGTCATGACTATCAATGGAATTTAGGATGAACAGTAACTTTTCTATGTAATTGAACAGTAGACTAGTGATTATACGTACTAGCTGGTCTAAATTTTAAGCTAACACGCTGCTTTTGAGAAATGTTACGTTCCAACTTGATATCATGGTTCTAAGTGATTGCGAATGGAAATAAGTCTTTGTTTTGTCACAATATGAGTTTCAACGTAATCCAGAAATAATTTGTTATTTTATTTTGTTCCAAATTTTCTTGCCATTTCTCAGTGTCAGACCTCCGAGCTTTTCTTAACAAAAATCGCTTTTGTCTATGTAGTATTACCTTCACGTTTCACAATATTGAATGAACACAAATAATGCTTTCTATATAATAAGCTTTAAAAGTATGCCCTCATTTAGTTATTTTTATGATTAAGGTAACACCTTGAAAATTCATTCAAGTGTAAGTTTAATTTTACACGTCAGATTTAAATAAGTTTAAGCTTAAGTTTATGGGCATACTTTTTTAATTTAAATTTAAGCGTACTTCTTTAAGCCTAGTGTATAAGCTGACTAACTCTATAGTTGTTGAACGGATAACAGCTTTCTAGGGCTCCGTTACCACAACTTACTAACTAAGCAAATTCTTCTGCAGAGTAATGAGTGGTTTTATATAAAATAAAGAGTGTATATAATCTGCAGGAAATATACAACGCGGTCATTTCTTTAAGAGGAACTTTTAATCAGTAACATGCTATGATTAATTGATTTATTTAGATAAGAAAAACAGCAACAAGCAAGTTACCAGCATAAAATCCTGTGAGGACATCCTATGCTATAATGATCCAAAGAAAATAATTACGAGCGTGCAATCCTTACCGACATTAGGACATTAGGCGAGTCGGTTTGCAAACATTAGGCAACCAGTCTAGAAGCATGTTGTCACATCTCTTTCACAGGATTGTAAACGACCATGTTTTGCATACGAAATCGTGGTAGATTTTACTGTTGCTGTTCGCATTAGGTCCAGCTCTCGTTACAGAACAAGCACGTTTTGCGAGTAGAGTTGAATTAATTTTGGATAGTTTCGTTGCGACATGCTTACAGTGCTGAGGATATTCTCCGAATATAAAACGCGGCACAAAATTATTTAATGCCAGCTTTTGTAACTAAACATGACCAGTGACCACTCCAACTAAGCTGCAGTGTTGGCCAGCCGCTGATGCCGTGTAAAACTTTACATACTTTGTTGAATTAACTTCATTCTACATATTTAGTTATAGTACATACATATTTATTATGCGAGATATTGAAGATTTGGACTGAAGATCTTGTTTTATGCGCAAACATATGCTTTCAAAAATATTGCAATGAAAGAAAAACTGTTGCAGTATTGAGATTTTAAACCTGTACTTATTAGATACGTAGCTGACATGTCAGATGTCACTATGCTCAGTGACATCCATAGCCGTACCAGCCGTGATTGGCGACGGCGACGGCAACGGATTCTCTTGACTCCACGCGCTGATGAATAATCTGCGAAACGTTGTCGCGACAGGTTTCGTCGTAACACTGTTTAACGAGATTACTTTCCTGTCGCTCACAAGTCACTACATACATGTTCTGTATGATCTGACACACACTCGCACAAACGCTGTTGCAAATCTATAGCCTATGTCGCTAAATACGTAGTGTACCTACGTGCACAAAATGATACACACGCCCACACAAACAGTGCTTTTTTAGGACCTGCCTGCAATGTTACACTAGAACGACATGCAATCATAGAAAACAATTGCACTATAGTATATACGCGGCGGCTGAGACCGCCGCGTAAAAATGTTATGTTAGTGTAGCAATTGTCAGCTTACTTACATACTTTTTTTCAATTCATTTATTTTAGACCAATGGTTTTTTTTCATCAGAACTAGATCTACCTAAACAGATTAAAATTTGTCGTGATGCGAAACACTGTTTTTAGGAATATTAGTATCATTAATTTTCAAATATAATTTTATTAATTAAATTAACTAATTACTATTACTGGTGCAACATTATTTACTGGTGACATATTTTCATACTTACAGCCGCATCTATCAAAATTATAAAATCATCATGATTCCATTTACTTACTGCGCCACATTCATCACTGCTGGTTGTCGTAATTGATAATGTAACGCAATCATAAAAAGAGGTCATAATGCAGTTGGTGGCATGCACTGGACTTGTGGGTCAACCTTTTGTGCATCCGTGCTCAGTACTTCCCAACTGGACCCGCAGTAAAAGTTGTGTGAAATACTCTGGCTACCTTTCTGAGGTTATGCTACTTTATCAATACATGTTTCACCATAACATCACGTAAGTAACAAACTAGTAAATTTTTGGTACCACAATTGCCACAATTAGGTTATATTTCCGAATGTGCACACTCATTTTAAACTAAGCTGTGACACGAGCTATGTGCTTAGCACAATTTTTTTCAGATTTTGTAATGTGTACAATGGTTCTTGTGTCCAGCGTCGATTTATGATCAATCAGTCTCATGTCGCGTGTAAGCGTACACAAAGCACAAGAAGTTAACCCTCCGCCCCCACCCCTACGCGCTTGTCCAGTTGTAACACCAGCCGCCCCCAGTTCCCTTTTTGCGCTAAATACGCTACCCCACATATACCCAGCTTATCCACCTAGCCACCTTGCCTCACTCCTTGCTATCTGTTAGCTATGTGCGCTATAAGCGTTATATAGCATATATATATATATATATATATATATATATATATATATATATATATATATATATATATATATATATATATATATATATATATATATATATATATATATATATATATATATATATATATATATATATATATATATATATATATATATATATATATATATATATATATATATATATATATATATATATATAGTGCGATTGTGCTTTGTAAAACAGCGGATGTTAGCGTAAAATAGCGCATTTTACAAACTTCTCCTGAAGGAAGTGCTATAATAACACAGGCTCAGGAAAATGTGTGTCTTGTCTATTTTTAAGCATTGCGGTGTCCCGCGACAACTCGTTTGGTGGCGTGTCCGTAGTACAAAATACCTCTGGCTGCATCAAAGACTTACTTGATGGAGTAGGTGACATGACGCTTTCAGATTTTACGGCAACTACTGATCGCATGCGACTACTCCGATTTAGTTTGCCTTTAGAGCTGTCCACCCTTTCTTTTGTTCTCAATCCGAACAGCTTGCAATTCCACAACAAACCCATTAATTGGAAACAGTCTTTCACTCCTGACTGTCAAAAACTAATGCTATTATGCATGCTGGCAACGCTCGTCAGCCGATGCTATGAAAGTCGCAACCGCGGGCTACAGGTGAAGCCTAAGGTTGATGTCGTTCGGTTTGTAACTTTTTTCAAAGCGTATGAGTCCAAACTTGACGCTTTAGCCTTAATTATACATCTATATAACAAATATCAACTAGGTTTAGTTGCCCTTATTTTACTGTTTCTTAGCACATCATTTAGTGCACTTTTTAGCGTTACCACCAGTTTTAAATACTTAAATTTGCCTTGGCATTCGTTACTAGATGTAAATAAAGCTCTGGGCAAAGGTTATATATGGTTAACTGGTACTGAAGTTAATAGTTACATGGAATATTACCGACAATATGTCCTTCGTACAACTGAAATGAAGGCCACACCTTGGAAAAACGTGCATACCACCAAAAATGTAGTGATAACGCTAAAATCTGATGACAAAACCTTTACATACTTATCCACTTCGTATTCAAAATTTTTGGCTCAAAAACATAACTTAGCATATTTTAATGAGCAACCAAGTCGACCAGAATGGCTTGGCTCATATTTTTCTCCCAAGTTAAACTCAAAGATCGTGAAACAAGTTAACTTTTTTCACGCCCTGGTCAATGAAGTGGGTCTGGTTCCTTATCTGGGGCGTAAGTATTTTGGCATCCTGGAGGGTGCAGAGTCCAAACACAGTCTTCAGTATCTGACATTGTATTGGTATCATTTGCAAGACCTATTTTTAGTTTATTTTGTAATGTGTCTAATTTGGTGCACAAGCTGTTTAATTGAAATTTGTAGTGCTTTTTTTAATACTTTTAATGATAATTTTTATTTTTTTATGTAATCGCTACATTTTTCGCTCAGGCTAGCGCTTTTGCCACACACAATAGTAAAAAACTCATGGGTGGATTTCACAAAGGTGGTTTTACTAAACCATGGTTTTACGTACGTTTTTACATGATTTGCACATAATTTCATTACGAAATATCGTCCAATTCGTTACGAATTTCGCAGATTTTCTTAAACCATGGTTTTAGCTCAGCTGAAATTTCAGCAAAACAGAGGCCTGCTGTGCTGCAGGTTTCAAACTTCAACTGCGCTAAAACCATAGTTTAAAAAAAATCTACGAAATTCGTAGCGAATCAGGCAATATTTCGTAATGAAATTGTGTGCAAATCATATAAAAACGTACGTAAAACCATGGTTTAGTAAAACCACCTTTGTGAAATCTACCCATTTGGTTTTCAATAAAAAATGTAAAAAGAGCGTTTCAAGCTATCACAAGAAGAAGATGAACTGTCAAAAATGTGCGGACTGGTAGTGTACAAATGAAAACGTGTACCTGTTGTTTATTCTTGTGTTAGTGTCTATATATTTGTGTTTCCAATAAACGTCTTTCTTTTGGTTATGAAATTATTAATTTCAATTATTCATTCTAAACTTTTCAAATTCATTGCTACCGTATTCTAGATATACATATGTTACCCTACTTTTCTCTTATTCTACAGTTTTTCTGCACATTCGAGCCCAGTTCCAACTTTGCAAGTCGTGCTTTCCAATTCAGTAGGAGTATTTTCCTTAATGTTTTTATGCGTCAATGCTTGTTTGCAGACGGTCAAAAACAGAGAATTGGCCTTGCGAAGTATCACGAGACTGTAATGAGTTTAGTGTGACGCAAGCGGCATTGCGTGCGCTGTTGCAGAGTTATTCAGAATCAAAGCATAACATTAGCATACAATATAATATGTAGAAGTAGTTTGATCATAGACAAAGCACGAAGTCCAAGCCTTGGCCGGGATTCGATCCGCAGCCACCAACTGGGTATGCTTCCTAGTGACAAGTTTGTGGCAGAACTGTCACGCCAGACCACTCGGCCATCAGCTCGCTTCACTCGGATACCTAAGGTATTCTCATGAAGGACATGATTTTTCGAAACTTCAGGCCGACAGGTTTTACTAGTAGGAGATAGTCACTTTGCTTGATCTGACAGAAGTGGTTGCTGTTCTTCTCAAAATTGTCTGGGGCGCGTTGTAGGCACGGGGTTAAGTGTAGGAACCTTGAGACAAATGTTTGCGTAGTTTTAGATTTTAGTTCAATAGTGATTACTGCCTGTTTTAAAATGTAAGTTTAAAGTGTAAATTATCTGCCCTCTGTCCTGTTTCATGCTTTTATCGTCTCCGTAAATTGTTATTTTTTCAATATAACCATCTCATTTTATTTAGCCTCCGATTTTACGTTGATCTCTTTGAGTTTTTGTGACCGCCCTGGGACGCCTGTAGTGCGCCCCAGACCTGAGTCAGGGCGATCGACGAGCGGACTAGTCAGGATAATGGACGAATCAAAGTGTTACTCTCCGGCCCCCAGGGCTGCAGGCACGCGGTCTTTCACGCCCTAAATTGCAATTTTATTCTTGCCTTAACTCAGCGAACCCCTTGGGTCGGAGTTTAACACTAATTGTTGCATTCTTGCTCTGAAGCAACATTATGAATGAAAGGGATATTGTGGTTAGCGCAACACGTTGAAACAAAACTTGAACGTTGAAACAGCAACAAAACTACACAATACCTACAAAAATAAATGACAATAATCCTTCAACAATGATTCACTACAGTGACATAAGAAAAAGCGATGGAAATGTTTCCTTCCTAGATCATTCGTTGTCCCCTTTTTACCGTTTAAGTGACAGGATCGGTGAGCCTTACCTCATGGTAACGGCGATGTGAACCGAGAACCTGACGTACGACATCTTTCCACTCAGATTCCGAAGTATAACTACGAGTACGTACTCAAGGTTTAGACTACCTATTTCAACTTCGTCTTTTTTTCACTATTGTTTTTCAAATAATTTAAAAATAAAGGAGAAAAGCGTGAATAGAATCAAGAGTACTTAATAGTGTCTCACTCTATTTTGAAGAACAGAGTTCTTCTAAATAGAATAAGACACTATTATGTATTCTTGATAGAATGAATACATACTCATCAAGACTATCAACAACAGTTTCAAAGTAACTTACATGGGGCCTATTCCTTTACCGGATTAAACAGACTGGACGTATTTTAATTTAGAGGTATTTCCCCAAAATTTTGACCCGGTTACATTGTATGATTGTTTCAGTTAGTTACTGGTCTTATTATAACTATAACTGCACTTAAATTAAAGTAAGTTATCTAAAATTATTTAAAAAGTTTGATAAAAAGCATTGATTTTGAACTTACTTTAATTAAAATTAACGGCTGAGCTTTATTTTAACTGTAAGTTTAACTTAAATTGATGCTTTGGCCTTACTTTAATTTTAATGAAAATGGTTACACTTTTTACTCATTTTCTAGACCCATAATTTGCACTGATTATAAACGCTTGGCTTAGCTTTTACCTAATAATTAGCTTGATTAATCATAAACAAATATGTTATTTAACTACGTAATTAACTTGAATTTTAAATTAACTTTAATTAAAATGTAATTTTACTATCTAAATAAACATTGTCGGTACGTATTAAAACAAAATGTTTTGCAATAGAATTTAAAAAAGAATGAAATCAAAGAATTTTAAATGAGCCCGTTTAACTAAACAGGTTTTGTGAATCTTGTTTAGACTCGGTGTAAACGTTCGTTCAAGTTAAACAAAGTTTCAATTGAAAAAGAACAAGAAAATCAGGTGACACACACTATTCATATCAATCTCTGTAAATCATGTTTAATTTAGACCAACGTTTTAGACAGCGTTTAAACGGGCTTTGTGAATTCTACCCAATATCTTTAGCTGCCAAACAAGTCAAAACATTTTTTGACACGAATCTTGAAGGCAGCCTTAGCCATCACATTGGTTTTAGTCATTGTCTGAGAATACGACTTTACAAGTGGGTAAGGTTAGCCTAACTTTACCCATGAGTACTTGGTGTGCTGCAAGATGGATTATACACCAGTGAACGCAGTGACAATGTTAGTGTTGGAATGAGATGGTACGGCTCGCCGTGTGACCATCGAAATAGAAACAACTGGAGTGGGTTTTGTGGCGAAAAAGCGACTGCGCATTTCAGATCCAAACGTCATGTAAAGGTAGGGATTCATGGCGCTGTTGAAAATGGCCACGGAGCCAATCACGCAGTCTCCCATCATTGGATCGAGATGATTGTTTTGAATGAGCCAGCTGGTGGTCCAGTACAGGAAAATGTAGAAAAAGTATACCAAACACACCAGGCCAAACTGGAAAACCAGAGCCCTTTCTTTCTTCAAGTAGGTGGATTGGGCTCCGGACGTAGCTTTGATGCGCAGCATGACTGCAACGCAGAGCAGTAGAACCCCTATTGCCATCGCATAGGACAAAACCTGCATATACAGAATACTATACTGAACGCACTTGGTTTCGTAGGTCGCACACGACCAGCGGTGTGCCATGCGATTGGGTATGTGCCATACGCAGCCGCAGCTGTACAGCAAGCAGACCGTTCCGATGCTTGCCGCGCAGCACCAAACAACGCACGCATAGACTTTGCTGTCTGTGAAGAAGTTGTTGTACTTTTGCAGCAGTGTAACAGCAGCCAAGCGGTTTAGACAGATGGCCAGAATGTGCCACAACACGTTCCAGGAGGCGATGTTGTTTATGATGCCAGAAACAAAAAAGTAGTTGCGCAGCCACGGATGTTGCTCCCCGAACGCAGCTGATGGTGCTGCGTACAGCAGTTGCTGCGCCAGCACGATGATGTCTTGCAGACCCAGGGCCAGCACTAGTTTGTAGAACGAGTTGGCGAAGGTGCTGTTAAGTTCCCGCCAGATAATCCAACACACCCGACAGTATGGCACCAGTCCCAGAAGTGCCAGTATACTTGCCCAAGTATGGTACAATGCAATGGTCCATTGTTGGTCATTTAAAATAGAATTATTCATTACGAAATCACTGAAAATAAAAAAATGTATGTTTTCAGGGTACTTGTTGGGTTTCCGACCCCCAGCGAAGCAGGGGTGCAACCCATTCTATTCGTTTCCCTGTTTGTTGTTGTTTTTTTCTGGTTAGCAGTCTGTAATCGGTTTTTTTCAGTGTTTACTGCTGGGTTTGGTCCCAAACTTCGGTGGAATGGTTCCCCCTATTAGTACTTGCTCCTTCCTTCTTGGTGACCCCCTGACCCCCGTTACATTTTTGGTGAAGATAAAACACCAAAAGGGAACCCTAGTGACTTTGATTTTTTTTGTCAAGGATTTGGACAAAAACTTGTCTCTAGGGATAGTTTGGGCCCCTGAACACGAATTTTTTAGTTTTTCGCCAGGTCCTCCCTTTAGCCTCTAATGACCTCTATGAGTACCCGCCTCGTAAGAGCCCGGCCTATCATGCCCAAAGGATCATGGGAGATACCCCACGATGAACTATCATATCTAGGGCTATGCAACTTGACTAGTCTATTCTAGGGACAAGATCTTTTAGCTGTTTTTATGGGGAATTGTAGGTGTTCGCATTTGGCCAGCAATTTTTAGTCCCACTGCCACACAGCGAAGCCTATGCTCATTTAAGCAATGTGCAAATTTGACTTTTTTTCATCGCAAAAGTAGTATTTTCTTTGAGGCTACATTACGAAATCTAAATGCAGCTCCGGCAGTCTGCTTTATGTGCATCAGATACAGCGGATAATGCAGTTTATTTCTAGCATTCAACTACGGCAGGCGCACAGTTGCTGTGTTCATCCTCTAGGGTGAGGTACATATTATGCCTGAGCGATGGAGCAAATTTTTAACAATTCTCAACTTTGAGCACTTATAACGGAAAAACGGTGCGTCCTAGACCCTTAATCGACTGATTATGTTTTGTTCACCATTCATTTCTCTATCAAATGGTGGTTTCGCGATCTCTCTACGACGCACGTAGCTCGAGCAATGTCCAAAAAACTAGAAGGTGTCAGAATGAGGCTGTCTAGCCAGTGATACTCTGGGCATTAAAGGGTTAAGCTCGGGTCCCATGCAAATACAAGTGAGATAAACTAATAAATAGGTGATATATCAAAGTGTTATTTTTTAATTTTTTTACAGTTTTACTAGCACAAGAAAGTTTTTCCCTCGCATTTTGTTGTAAATTACAAATTTTTGATTGAGCACAGAAACAAAAAGTATCTGAAAAGGCTTTGTTAACACAAGTGTTTCATTGTCTGTAGCCGCTGCAGTGACAATGAGAGCAAACAATTCTTTGAAGTTGTGAATTTTCAGGGTTTACAAAATGAACGTCAACTGACGTATAAGTGTAAGACGGCCGATGACAAATCACTCAAGAGTGTTCAAAGTGGTTACTGAAACTAATTTTCTGAAAATGCAGCTCGTTGGATACACCTTTTTGTAACAACAACAGCAGTAAGAACAAAGACCTGTGAGAAATTACACAATTTTCCTCATTAGTAAGGAGGCAAATTACTGTCGTCAACATTCATTAACATTAATAACAATGACAGAATATATTTGTCAAGCTAATAATTATCTAATAACTTGTTTTTATCAAATTTCGTGTCTGTTTGTCATAGTCGGATAATTAAACAATACAATAGAGATGAGATCAGGGCCGGCTTTTTCGGCCCGGCCCGGCCCTGATAGAAATTTTGTTCAGCCCGGCCCGGCCCGACCCTGCTCAAGAGTTTGTACGGCCCGGCCGGCCCGGCCCTGATTTGGCGTCGACGTCGGCCCGCCCGGCCCGGCCCTAATCGGCTCTGATTTTCATTACTTGACAGTTCGATTGCCCTTGTCAGTTGAAGAACTTAGTTGTGTTGCGTGTATAAGGGCTTATGCTGTTGAATACCTTATTATCTACATAGCTTATTGTGTGCAAGGTTCATGATAAAAACAGTATATATCACCAGTGGCGTACCCAGAAAAAAATTTCGGGGGGAATGACTTTTCGTTTTTTGTTCCTTGTAGAGAAGGAACTATTGTTGTGAAATCAACTCTGCGTAGTGTAAAAGTAGCAGCCACATTTTCGGGTCGGGCCAAAATAAGGGCCGGGAAGGCCCTGAGGCCCTGATGGCATAGCGGCCCGGCCCGGCGAGGCCCTGATGCAAAATTTCGACGGCCTATCCCGGCCCGGCCCTGATTCAAACTTCAGCCGGTCGGCCCGGACGCGTGTTTCCATAGTGCACAACAATAGGGAACTATGAAAAGTGCACAGCGATTTGGCACTGCCCTGATAAAATGCACAACAAGTTGGCACCACGAAAAGTGCACAGCGTTTAGGCACTATAGAGAAAAGTGCACAGCGGTGAGGCACCATTGCGTAAAATGTACGCATGTAAAATACTGTGAAGAATTTATCTGCCCACTGTTCCTTTGTTACCGGGAAAGGTTCGTAGAGGCGAAAAATGAGAGCTTTAAGCGCCTCGTATTCGTTGGGTAGCCCAATTTCTGTCAAATGTGAGAAAACTGAGGCCGTGACCAGATTCAACAACAGAGAGTACCACAGATTCTCCGGAACTGAGTTTATCCGGGCAATTGATTCAGAATTTCTGAACAATCTGTGATTTTCACTTTACTCTCTGAGCCTTCAAACGGCTTCAAATTATTTTTGAAACAAATCAGATAGTCACGACGAGCCATTGTTGAATCTGTCAAGTTTGGACCCAACGAACCGTTTCCGGTAGCAACTTGCGAAGATGACTTCGCTGTCCCTAGCTGCGAAAAATTTTCAAAATTTTGACAATTATCCCCGTCCTTCGACGATTTTTCGTCGAGGTTACTAGCACTTTGAGAATGGGACAACTGAGAATTTTCCTTGTCCCTGTACGTAGCACAATTTCGACGTGGTTTGCTCAAAGCAATAGAATCAGACTGAGCTGAAGCAGAATTTCGACGTGGTGGGGAGGAAAACATTCATACAAATACAAACAAAATCAAAATTTTGACACAGAAAAACCAACACAGAAAAACCGTTCACACATTGTAAATTGAAGGAAAAATAAAAAGAAAATTTTCACTGATCACTCAATGCTGGCAGCCTAGCCATGTGAAGTTAAGCGGTGAGCTTAAACAGGTCCGAGCAAAGAGGTGATCAGTCGCCTACCTGACTACGGATTTAGGGCAGAATGGAGACAAAGCGCAACGGAATAATAAAGGGAGTTTACTGATATAGAAATACACGAGGACAGGGCATTGATGCAGAAATACAGTAGGGACAATATAGACAACACGAGGGACACAACCTACCCACCCGACAGAAAGATACAGACTAACTGGTCTGATCGTATCGAGGAATATTAGCTACAGATGCCGAGGGACTCACACAGAAGAGTACACTAAGATTAGATTGAGTGTATTGCACTTGGTGATGCAACTTGAGTTATGTGTACTTTGTCATTCTTGACAATACGACATGTACGTATTAGCATATTAGCTAAGTACTATATAAATATATCAAACCAGCAACATATTTATGTAGCAACGTATGATAGTTATTTGAAGAAATTTGTAAATTGCCGATTTTTAAATACCTAACCTAAAACACCGTAAAAAACAATCTCAAATTTAGTAAAAGGACCCATTCCTTTATCAAGTAAAGCACCATATTGTATTACTTAAGTAAGGGGGTAGTGTCGCGAAAGCAGTCGACTTTGCGTGGCTGAAAAGCTTTTTCAGTAAAATGTTTGAAACAGTTCTTTCCATATTTTCAACGTATATGTTAAGGCAAATAATTTCGCCAAGTTTCAGCAAAATTGGTCCAGCATACAATTTGCAGTGAAGTCGCAAAGTCGGAAAAATGACGTTTTGAAAACCTATTTGCATTCGCTAATTTCGTCACATTTATCAATTTATTTGTTTAGTTTGTTTATACAGACTTAAAGCACATAATATCCATAGTTATGTAAACGTTAACGAACTTGACATGCACACATAACATTGGCGAACATAACTGTCTGTTTTGACCAAGAGTAATCTGACTAAACAAGTTGCCCCTAAAATGGGCAGGGTTCCTTCCTGGAGATGTTCACCGAAACTGTAACAGGCGGAAATTTAGGCAGCCCATTTTATTATCTAAGGGCCTATTCCTTTACCGGATTAAAGGGTTAATTATAATCGGAGTAAACGGTTAAAAAATTATGCTGAAAAATGCTATTCCAAAAACCTCAGGATTAAACGGACTTAACTTTTAGCGCGCTGCTTTTTAATCGGACTAAACGGACTTAACTATGCACGCTAATATTAGCGTGCATGTTAAATCCGTTTAGTCCAGTGGTAGTTTTGGAATGGGGTCAGACTAAAATTAAGCCGCTGACTTATTTTAACTCGTTTAGTCTGTTTGACCCGGTTTGTCATTCCAAAACCTCGGACTAAAATAAGTCCAGTCCGTTTAATCCGGTAAAGGAAATTAGGAAAGGAAAGGTAACGTCGATGAAATCAAAATTGTAAGCAAAATGCACACACAAATCCACCGCCTACAACTTAAAATTTCATGCAACGATCTCACTGAAATTGTAAACTGCAAGCAACAACGGAAAAACAGAAACCTATACTACAAGCACTAGCTGTGCATAATTGTCTTTTGTTTATTTTCAGATGTTTAAATTGCCACTTAGCGATTTGTTTCAGCAGCTTTTTACGTTCTATTTTAGCTGACGTTAAATTTGCACCCCCCATCCGGTAAAAAAGACAGATGAAGTCGGGGGGTTAGAATTACACACAAATTATAGGCTAGGCTGATGTATGATCAGCATATTCCTGTTATCAAGAGTACATAATAGTGTCTCACTCCATTTAGAAGATTCTTCATTCTTCTAAATGGAGTTAGACACTATTATGTACTCTTGCTGTTATCGAAGCAAAAACCGATAACAAAGGTTCCTTCTCTAGAAGGAACAAAAAATCGAAGCACGCCATAACTCAAGTCAGTTTCATCTCGTGTTAATGGTGTAAATCGGTGTTAATCGTGTACACTTGCCGCTACGAAGTCATTTCATATATAAATTCCTCTAGGCGGAATATTTGATAATAAATTAGCAATTTCGACTAACAATAGTTCATTGAATCGTAATAATAATAGCAGCAGTCATAGTTAAACAACTAGCTGTGAATTTTGTCGCGAATACAATCAAAACTCATGTGCGAACGGAATAGTGCTCCAGTGTTGTGCACTTTTCTCTATAGTGCCTAAACGCTGTGCACTTTTCGTGGTGCCAACTTGTTGTGCACTTTATCAGGGCAGTGCCAAACCGCTGTGCACTTTTCATAGTGCCCTATTGTTGTGCACTATGGAAACACGCCCTTCCAGGCCGGGCCGGGCCGGGCTTCAGGGCCGTAAAGCTCATTTCTACAATACAATTCTGAAAACAAAAATCAATTTGGTCCGCAAAACAATTAGGTTAAGTTATCCACCCCTATCGTCGTGATAAGGTTGGATTTTACAAAGGCGGTTCTACTACTAAACCATTGTTTTAATTTATATTACAAGTTCTTTTGCATATATTTACAAAATGAGGCCACAGTGTCAATATTTCAGAGGAAATATTAAACGCGGCCATTATTTGTGGAAAAAAGTTACTTGAATCCTAATTTCTGTGCACAGATATATACTACTGATTTGCTCCAAAATATTGCTGGTGAATTGTAAAAACTTTCTAAACTCAAAAAGTTCTTCTGATGAGTGAAAAATTGTTTTGTGTGGCAAAAACTTCAAAAATTTGAGAAATTTGAGAAACAATAATAATACTAACCGTTACGTAAGCTAATCTGAAGTCTTTTCAATTGCCTTGTCTCAGTAAAAGCGACCTACCTACCCTACCAGTGTAATTTAACTAGTTTGAGTTCACTTATACTGCGAGCTGTTCCTAAAGTTCCTGCACTGCAAGCTGGCTTTAAACATAACCTAGAACAGAAGGCTGAGGTCGAAAGTTATACCTATTAGCAGCAATATTTTTGCTTCTAAAAACGTCATGAGTAAATGAACAAAAAGATTTTGGCTTCATTGCGCAATACGAAACAATCAATTCAAGCTTATATATATTAATAATAATTTTATTTAAAGTCGTCAATACACGAGCATGGCTCATTTACGTACTCAACTAAAATTTTGTCAAATAATTTAGTTTAATAGATCATCTTTCATATATAGTTGTTTTATATATAGTGGTGGTTTTATATATAGTTTCATTCATTGCAATAGATATGTTTAGCTTATAATTATAAACTTAAAAAAATGTTTATTTTATTTAATACTCGCTAATTAATATAAACATCGACAGTAGTCAGTATTAACAATGCAATCAGCCAAACTTAATTTTTGTCACACATTAACCTGACTGGAGTAGAATCACTTTTTCATGGAGTCACTTGTTTGTCATTCATGTTGTCTAATCGACTAAATTGCAGTTTATGTTTCTTAAGATAATTGGATTCATTCTTTCAATATTTCATTCAATTGGATTTTCTAAAGCATTAAGGTTAGTCTTTCACAAAGGTGGTTTTATAAAATTGTGGTTTTATAAAACCAAGGTTTTACGTACATTTTTATTATGATTTGCACAAAATTTAATTATAAAATATTGCCTGATTCGCTACAAATTTTGTAGATTTTCTTAAACCGAGGTTTTAGTTTTAGTTGAAAATTTCGCAGAACAGAAACTTTATGTGCTGCAAGTTTGAATGTATACCTGGACTTTAATTCCCTGTAGAAAAGAAACTGTTTTGAAATCAAGTCTGATTAAAGTCTGAAAGCTGATTAAGGCGGCAAACAAAAAACGACACTGACCAACTACCATACAAGCGACAGATATATACTCCCTCAAAGTTGTTGTTGCGCGGTTTTTCTAAAAAGCTTATGTAACAGTTTCAAATTTTTTGCTCAGCTTAAAAATTGTCTGCTAGTGTCAACCTCTGTTTGACAGACTCATTGTTTGCTCAACTGTTGCTGTTAAGAATATAACAAGCAGGCCCCAAAAGGGGGCAAGGTTCCTTCGCCGAGTGCAAAGTCTGCTTATGTTACCCAAAATATTTCGGCGTCACCTTTGTTTTTATGTATTTCCATGTATAGAAGCAGTAATACCCGTGTAAATGCTTGATTTACTTTAAGTGGTTAATAGTTGCTGAATTCAACAAATTGGTCGAAAACACATGTCCTAGTTGCCAAAAATTCTTATTGCATGTTTTGACAAGGAAATGTCTTGTCAAACAAAACAGTTTCTGCAGACAAAAGTTGCGTAAATGTTTTGCAAAAAAAACTGCTAGGGTGTCGAACCCGTGACGTAGTCTGTAGCAAGTTTCGTTTCTAGCGCTTTTGACCACTCGACCACTCCACTTCGATGAGTAGCAATGTTTGGTTATTACTATGTAGAAAGAAAGGAAGAAAACAGACAACAGTCTAGACATTCACATGATTAGCATGTGGATCTAGTCTGAAAATTTACCATACAATGAAATTTTAAATCTCAGAATTCTAGCAAATGACAGCTTAATATATGTGCAAAAGTGTTGTTGACTATTATTTCATGAAAATTTGTAAAAAAAGACTTGCCTTTGAAAAAAAGAGCTGTCGGTTCCCATACTGATTTCACATGTTAATCATATGCGCTGAACAACATGTGGCTGCTACTTTTACACTACGCAGAGTTGATTTCAAAACAATAGTTCCTTCTCTAGAAGGAACAAAAATTTGTAAAAGCACTTGAGTAGCTGTTTTCAACTGAATGAGACAATTTCCAGATGATCCAGACTATTCACAGCGTAGATTGATATGCAAATTAAATAGTGTAACATGCAAATGAGCTCAGCGCGCATAAAAGTTGCACTGCATGCTTATCAGTGAGTTCAAATTAATATGCAAATTAGGCATTATGCAGTGTCGTACGTTACACTTGACAGATTAACCAAAGGCGTACTCTCATATTGTTTGTTTGTGCTTGAGCCATCTGGGCCCGATTTGTCGAAGCTAAATGTTCGTCGTCAAAAATTTTGAATTGATCGAAACATCTTCATCGACGAGCATTACACTAAATTATAGTAACAAATGTTCATTTTTGAAAATGTTCGTCATCAAGAATGTTTGTCGTTGAAATTTCTTCACCGAAAATATAAAATTTTTCAACGACGAGCTTTGATGTTTTAGAACATTATTATGTTTGTTTAGTTTAGAAGCACTTCTTGCAATCTATTGCGTGCCCTTTGCGAATTCATCGCTGGTGTTTTAATTTAATTTTAATTTTACTTGAGGGGTAACACGTGCTATGGCTTAAAACCGCTGCCGCCGGGGTAACTTAACTCTTCCTCAGCGCTAGAGGCATGACAACATTTCAGTCGTCTAACTGGCGATTTGTAAAACTTACCGACTATGCTACAGGGATATCGCATAGCGTCATTCTATTATATCCTAATACAGACCAGTAATGCAGACGCGGTGGAGCCTTTAGAGCAACTCGAAACAGACTTTGAGGAGATCGAACACAGACTTGGCGGACATAAAGTGTGTTTCTTTTCCCCACTCCGCGAAACACATCCAAACTGCGTATTTTTCTGTAAGTGGCTCCAAGAGAAGTGCCGCGCAGCAGACTTTGGCTTTATAGACGTTAGTACGGCAGACCCACACCCATTAGCCACTGCTAATGGTGCGTTTGACCCGCTCTGTTTTATGGGAGCAGGCATCATTACTCTAAGCATCACGGGAACGCTCCAACTATACGACTTTTGGAGCGACCATATACCACTACTGGCCGTTGTAAGCGGTTCACGTCCAAAAGCCGCTTTGCTCAAAGAGCACTCCAGCTACCGCCGGCACTTCCCCGGGTATCAATGCAGCGAAGTGGGGCACCGGATCGAAGAGAGCAGCAGCGCCAGCAAAGGGGCCCGCTTCTGCCGAGCCCCTCTCCTGTTCGGGGGGCGAGTCCAGTACAGGGACAGCCAAAGTGGGCTGTCGTCCCCCTCTTGGGTAACGAACGCGGTAAGCGAAATCGAAATAGCCTTTTGGGGGGCGTCCAGGCGCTCCTCGTAATTTGCTTCCTCGACACTTCGCTTTCGTCGATGCACTCCTCTCTTTCTCCACCTTTTTTAAGGGGGGTTAAAGGGGATTAGGGAAAAAAAGGGTGAATTTGGTTCGTATTTCCTTAGGAAAGGAAAATATTAAAGAAAATCTATTCCACCTTCTTTTTCTTTTCTCCGTTTGGCCCCCCTCGAGAAACGGGGCCCGCCCCAAAAAATTTGTACATAGGCCATTTGAGTCACATTTTCCTCTCTCCTGTTCGGCGGACCAAGAAGTCCAGTACACGGACAGGGCCAAAGTCTAGGATAGTTATGTTTTTGTGAAAGAGCGTGAACGGAATGGAAAAGTTTATCTCCGCTGTCAGCATCTGACGAGAAAGCGAAGTGTCGAGAAAGCGAATTACGAGAATGCGCATGTTCACCCTTTTTGTGCTATAGCGCTTTTTTATGCGCTATATGCGCTATATGCGCTATAAGCGCTATGGAATTTGCTATATGCGCTAATTGCGCTATAGCGCTTTTTGGGGGTGCTATATGCGCTATCGAAGGTGCTATATGCGCTATTTGCGCTATAGCGGCTTTTTGGGGGTGCCATATGCGCTATTTGCGCTATTTGCGCTATCGAAGGTGCTTATGCGCTATTTGCGCTATAGCGCTTTTTGGGGGTGCTATATCGCTATTTGCGCTATATGCGCTATCGAAGGTGCTATATGCGCTATTTGCGCATATATAAAATATATATATCGTCGACGATATATAAAAATAGCGCATATAGCACAACGATAGCGCATCAAAGTGCTATAAGCGCTATTTTTTCGTAGGCTTAAAAATAGCGCTTATAGCATCTGAGGGTGCTATTTGCGCTATTTAGGCGCTATTTTGTGCTATTGGCTAATTTATTGAAAAGTTTTGTCCTTTTTAGTGAGTATACGGTCCCTCAATAAATTAGAATATTTTTAAAATTATTTTTAAAAGTTTGTTAGTGTTTTAGTCGGCGATATAAAAAAATAGCGCATATAGCAAAACGATAGCGCATCAAAGTGCTATAAGCGCTATTTTTTTCGTAGGCTTAAAAAATAGCGCTTGTTGCACCAGATGGTGCTACTTGCGCTATTTAGGCGCTTCGACGCTGCTTTGACTTCATTATTATTATATTACTATGATTATTAACTCATTATTGCTTCAAACTATTGGGGAGGGGAGGGGGGGTACCGAACCCGCCCCCTCAAAACCGTACATAAACGGGCTTTTTCGCGCTCCGCATGGGACGCACGCCCAAAGGCATAATAGAAAGAGTGTCATACTTTTTCTATTATGTACTCTTGAGTCTTGATAGTACATAGGTTGGCCATGTACTCTTGATAATACATAGGTTGGCCGAAGTCCTATATCCGGCTCCTGGTTTTCATGATTTCCTAACATTGCCGGATATGGTAATATTCTAGCACTGCGGGAATGAAGCAGCTCTTTGAAGCTCGTTCATTCCCGCAGGGCCACTATACCTTATCCAGCACTGTTTGGAAATGACGGCGCCGCAATCTTAGAAAAGTGCCGGTAAGTGCCGGATAGAAGATTTGGGCCCACAGGGGCAGGTGTGCACTAGCGCTGTTGTTGGTTCCTATCTTAAAGTTTTTTTGAGCAGTGCAATCTAGGTTTATGAGTTTACTATTGAAATTGCTGTAGCTTGCAGTTTTTGAAACTTGTCCACTGTTGCTTGAGATACTCTACTGTCTTTCTGCCAGGTACTCTGTCAGTTGGAGGCAATCCATGGTGTGATTTGGTACCGTTGGATGGTTTGAGGAAATGAATATAACTTATGTAACACTCGACACATAGCAAAGCATACCGACAAACCGCTTTACGAAAACAATTCCTAGACGCTCAAACAAGCTGAAACCACTCCGGCAAGTGCGTAATTCGCAAATCCTAAGCAAAACGGACTAGCCGGGAATGAGGGCTTCAAGTAAACTTTCATAATTTATATACGTCCAACAAAACAATGCTGTACGACACACATTTACGACCAGTGTGTGTCTCGCAAAAATACAAACTGATCTGTCACACAAGAATAACTGATTTGCATATTAATATATCCTGTCTGCATGTTATCCAGTTAAAATTGTTCCAAAATATACATGTAATATATATGATATGATATATGATATATGTAAGACCCGCCATGTCTGGAAAATGATTGGTCCAGCAAGTTTTCTAATTTGCATATCAACTGCCATTGGACATTAGCAATAGTAAATGTCAATTTGCTGTCTTCAAAATAACAAGAACAGGGGGATCATTTATCACGACATGAAGAAACGCTTGAAAGAACATTGTTTGAATGAAAATTTTTGTGTTTTTGTAAGTTTATTATTTTTATTTGTTTTTAAATTTTCAAGTTGGTTGACTGGGATCCATTTCAGCATTTTTTAAACTTCAACTTTAATTCAGGTGGAAACGGTTCCCCCCAGGTAAGAAAACAACAGCAGGTAGTCTGGGGGCTAAGGAATACACACAAATCATAAGCTGAGCTGCCATACATTTACATATTTCTGTTATCGGAGCATGTTATACATACAAATGTTCCTTCTCTAGAAGGAACAAAAATAGAGTTAAAGTTTATTCTAACAAGTATTTCATCAATTTTATTTAGAAAAAACTAAAACTTTTTCCCATGGTTTCATACAACCCCCCCCCCCATTCGGTTTCAAACTTGTTGACTTTGTTACATGAGTCCCCCTTTTGCTGCAAACTTGTTTCGTCTGGCAAACGTCTGATCGGCTGTTGGCATTTACCCACAGCCAATCAGCGTCCTGCGCACAGCCAATCACCCGACAACAACAGCGTTTGAAATTTTGACTGAAAATGTAATGATGATGATGATGATAGATGATGTACTCTTACTGATTGTTTTGCAGAAACATAGCACTTATTTAACAAGAAACAAGATTAGTTTTAATTTAAAGTAGCAATTTCTGAAGAATTATTGTCACTATTACTACTGTGGGTTAGTTAAAGCAAGTAATCTTAAAAGGTAAGTGGCGCAGTAGTTAGTCACATTGCTTGATCAACCATAGTTAGGTGGTTCGATTATCAGAAGATAAGCTGCGTTTCAAGAACTTTTTTGACCATTTCATTTTTGCTAAATACCAGTATAACTTTCCATGAAGAAATGTTACTCCTTTTAGGAGTCTACTAGTTTTGTCTTAAGTTTAAACCCCCTCTTCGGCTGTATATAAAATTCAGTGTTTTGTTTAGCAGCTGTAGATTGATTGGCCATTGGCAGGTAGCCACTGCCAGTCAGCGTCTAATTAGATAATAACAGCTTATACTTCTGGAATAGAGGTAATCTGGGCAGTTGTTACTGAAACTGAAACAAAGTGAGGTATTCTACAGAAAATTAAAATAATAGAATAACAACACAAATGTTTACCTTAATTTGAAAAAATTGCACTTTGAAACTGTGGCTTAGTAATCTGTATTTGTCACCATTGATGACGTGGCGCAGTGGTCAGTTCATTTGTCCGTTAAACTGTAGCAACCCGGTTCGATTTTGAGATGACACTTACCTGAGCGCCAAGAAATTTTGTTTTTGGTATTTTATGCAGCATACCATTACATATGTAGGTACCTATATCGCTCTAGAAGGAATTTTACTACATTTAGGAGTCTACTTGTTATGTTTAGTTTAACACTTTAGTGAAAATTACTGAACTTCACTTTACAATTTTTGTAACAGTCGGCAAATAAATCAATTACATACAATTCAATGAAAGCATACGAACACAAAAATAGTGACATAAATTTATATATTAAGTATTATACTTTTAGACCTGTCAACTTTTTTGAAAAAAAGTTTCTAGGACTAAAAACAGTAAGACTAAGAAAATAGTTTGAACTTTTACCATCCTACCACCAGTCCGCACGATTCAAGCATTCTAATTTTCAATTATCAGTATGGGATGTGGCATGACATACCTATCAATCAGACTGTCAAGCATGCTTTAGCAAAAAAAGTTCTTAAAGCTGATCAAACTTGACAGATAATCAAGTATGATCTCAAAAATATTAACTAATACTAAACTTGATTAACAGTTACTATTCTATTGTTTTTGTGTACTATTGGTGGTATTTGTGGATTATATGTACACTCTTTCACAATCGGTGGTTAGCTCTGGTAGTTGAGCATCTGGTTGTCAACCGGAAGGTTCAAGTCCTCACCACTGCAGAAATTTTACAATTCGGACATTGCGTTGCAAAAATTGATTACTGTGAAAATTGACCTACCTGCCCCTTCAGTGTTAATTAACACAGGAAGTTTGACTTACCTAGATTTACGTAGGATTTAGAAAATGTGAATATAATGTATACACGGCCCCTGAGGGAGCCGCGTGCCGCGTAAAAAGAAGATGCTTAAGCACAGATGTACATGGGGGGGTCTGGGGGGGCAACCCCCCCCCCCAGATTTGAAATTCCGGGACAAGCCCCCCTCAGATTTGACCAGTCGGGACAAGCCCCCCTCTCTGAAACCCCAAAATCGCTTCAGATTGCCGTAAAATGATTCAAAAATGACCAAAAAAAACTAGAAAATCGCTAAATATATCGGAATTTCGCAAAAATTTCCCATTTTTAGGCAACAATTTGAAATTTTCGCGTTTTTGGGACAAATAAAATGTCGAAAATTTCGGGACAAGCCCCCCCAAACAGAGACCCCGTGTTCATGTATGTGCCTAAGCCCTATTAATTTTATCTGTGACATGTTACATAAACCCATTGACGGCAACAGTACTGTTAATATATGAATTAGAAGGTCCAGGTTTACGAGTAATCGCGCTAATCGAAAGAACAGGTGTGGACTTGGCAGTAAAAAAGCGGGTCCGCATTTCTGAACCAAACGTCATGTAAAGATAGGGGTTCATGGCGCTGTTGAAAATGGCCACAGAACCAATGACGTAGTCTCCCATCACTGGATTGAGATAAGTATTTTGAATCAGCCAGCTGGTGGTCCAGAAAAGAAACACATAGAAGAAATACACCAAACAGACTAGACCAAATTGGAAAACCAGGGCTCTTTCCTTTTTCAAAAAGGTAGACTGGTTTCCAGAGGTACCTTTGATGCGCAGCATGACAACCAAATAAAGCAGCAGCACTGCAATAGACATGCTGTAGGACATGCCCTGCATATACATGACGCTGTACTGTGCGCACTTTGTCGCGTAGTCGGCGCACGACCAGCGGTGTGCCATGCCATTGGGTATGTGCCATACGCAGCCGCAGCTGTACAGCAAACAGACCGTTCCGATGCTTGCCGCGCAGCACCAAACAACGCACGCATAAACTTTGCTGTCTGTGAAGAAGTTGTTGTACTTTTGCAGCAGCGTAACAGCGGCCAAGCGGTTTAGACAGATGGCCAGAATGTGCCACAACACGTTCCAGGAGGCGATGTTGTTTATGATGCCAGAAACAAAAAAGTAGTTGCGCAGCCACGGATGTTGCTCCCCGAACGCAGCTGATGGTGCTGCGTACAGCAGTTGCTGCGCCAGCACGATGATGTCTTGCAGACCCAAGGCCAGCACTAGTTTGTAGAACGAGTTGGCGAAGGTGCTGTTAAGTTCCCGCCAGATAATCCAACACACCCGACAGTATGGCACCAGTCCCAGAAGTGCCAGTATACTTGCCCAAGTGTGATATACAACGATGTTCCAAGGTTGCTGGCTTGAACTTGAATTATTCATTGAAGAATCACTAAAAGTAGAATAAACGGCATATTTTGAGAGTTGGTTTACTAATCGATATACTTTCTGATTACTACCTAGGGTTAGCTCGCCTTTTTTTAGGCGTGACACAAATTGTTGCAGAGAAAGTTTTGACATATCAGCTTGACACATATTTAGCATCGACATGCTTCCTAAGAATTTCAAAAAATTTAATATCTGAGTCTTAATATTTTTGGTAAAATAAATGTAAGATTACTACAAATAGTTGTGATAGTTATAATAAAATAAATAAATAAAACATTGACTTTCCAATTTTTAAACAGCTGAGACAGTT